>MDKI01092052.1:0-27916 GCA_005239505.1 Nicotiana paniculata
CCCCAAATTATATTTGCAGCGCCTGTTTAGTCTTTTTATAAGACATAGTTGAGCGTGATCACCTGTCAAATAATTTCCTCAAATCTGCTATGTGATATGTAGCCCTCTTGTATTTGATGATGACGTCGTTAACATATATCTCTATTTCTTTATGTATCATATCATGAAAGATCATTGTCATAGCCCTCATGTAGGTGGCCCCAATATTCTTCAGATCAAACGACATCATTTTGTACCAGTACACTCACCATGGTGTAACGAAGGCTGTTTTCTCGGCGTCCTCTTTGTCCATCTAGATCTGATGATAACCCGCGAAGCAATATACAAAGGACCGGAGTTCATGCTTGGCACAATTGTCGATCAGAATGTGTATGTTTGGTAGCGGGAAATCATCCTTGGGACTTGCTCTGTTTATATCCCGATAATCAACACATACTCTGACTTTCCCATCTTTCTTTGGAATTGGTACAATGTTGGCCAACCAATTTGGGTACTCAACCACTCTGAGGACCTTGGCTTTGATCTGCTTAGTAACTTCTTCCTTGATTTTCAGGCTCATGTCTGGCTTGAATTTCCTGAGTTTTTGCTTCACTGGCAGACACATTGGATTTGTTGGTAACTTGTGATCCACTATGGATGTGCTCAACCCTGTCATATCGTCATATGACCATGCAAAGATATCCTCATATTTTTTCAGGAACCAGGTGTATTCTTCTTTCTCTGACGGTGACAAATGGATGCTTATGCGGGTTTCCTTAACGGTTTCAGAATCTCCCAAGTTGACTGTCTCGGTCTCATCCATGTTGGACTTGGGCTTGTTCTCAAAGTTCTCCACTTCTCTGACACTTTCCTCAGGTATTACATCCTCATCTTCTATTTCTTCCGAGTCACTATCCTTCTGTTGCATTGTCTCATTACATGTCATAGTCGTTGGTTCATCAAGGTAAGAAATAGCAACACTGTAGGGATGAAGATATGAAAGAAAATAGTAATAATAAAACATCAAGCCATTTAAAGCGTTAAACAAAATGATTTCAAATAATGTTTTTCGAAACAGAACACTGAAAGTAAATATTATTTAAAATAAAATGCCAAAGAGGAAATCATTCTCAAAAGTAAACAATGCTATCAACCTTGCTACACCGAGACTCGTCGGGCCTTTGATGGTTTAACAGTCCAGTTCTTGAGGAATTCTCCTCTCTCCAGAGTCTGGATAGTGAGGCCTTATTCCTCTTCCTCCTCAACTATTACACAACAATCCATATCATCGTCTTCCAAGAGCAAATTCCTTAATGCTGCCAAGGCTTCTTCTTCTTCTTCTGATCCCCATACTGTATCAGCCTACTGGAAGTTCTGACTCGGGTGCGGTACGGGTTGCTCAAGATGATAGTATGGACCACGCCATGGTGGCGACCAACTCTGATATTCCTGCCAGGTATACTGATATCTGAGCCCGAAGGTTCTGTCATGGCGCTTCAGCTGTATTGGTTTGGAGATACCTTGAAGCTTCTTACCAAGCCCCTTACCAGGTTTATACCCTACCCATGCCAGTATGCTCTCTATTTTGCTACTCCACCATTTATCCTTCTCAATCGTGTTAACACGCTCGATGCCATGGTAGGTTTCTCCATCTAACTTCCTTCTGTTTTCTACCACTGAAACAGTCTGACTGGTGTAAATGGGATTTCTCCCATCTCCATGGATGATAACTTCTTGATGGTTCCACCCAAATTTTATCGCTTGGTGAAAAGTGGATGCGACAGCCCCAGCGGCATATATCCAAGGTCGTCCCAACGTCGAACTAGGTAGGACCCATTGTAGGAGGAGGATATGTCTAGCACTTGGAATTCAACGTCGAACTAGGTAGGACCCATTTGCAAGCATAGGTTGGTTTGTCCAATCGTAGCTCTTTGTGACCCATGGAATGCTTTCACGTTCATAGATCCTGCTCGTATTTCATGTAGGCCCTTGGCCAACCTCTTCAAAGTTTTCAGCGGACAGACGTTGGGGTTGGACCATCCGTCTATCAGAACTCTTGGCAATGAACTTATCTTCACATTGCACTCTGATGTGCAGTGACCGGTTGTGGCTCAATCCTTCAGGTGGCAATTCGTCTTCATGGAAGGTGATCTTATGGACTTCTAACATTTGTCCCACCATGTTGGCCATTTCTCCGCTAGTAATTTTGTTGGGCACATATGCTTCATTCAGTACCTTCATCAGAGCATTCATGTCTGCTTCGGAATATTGCAGCAGCGATAAGATGGATATCTGGGCAGGAGTCTTATTCAGATGATCAACAATAGAATATTCTCTTGCTTGTACTTTCCTCCAAAGGTCATCAGGACCAGTTTCAATGACGGTTTTTTGTTAGAAGCTTGCTTACTGGTTTCTCCCAAATGCTCAGGTGTGTAAATTCTTCCTGTTCAGGTCATTCCTTGTGCGGGGCTGGACTCTTCCATATTTACTTTCCCTTTTCTCCTAGCTTCGGCAACATAATCCCAAGGTACAACATTGGAACTGAAGGGTGGTGTGGATGCCACCGTCACGGTAAAAGGGGTGGATACTTCTACCTCAAACAGAGCAGGTGTAGGTGCAGGTGGTGTCATTTCTACTTCAAAGGGAGACGATGTGGCTACCTCAACTTTTACTGGCGATTGTACCTATACCACAATGAGATTGAGAGTGACTGTCGGCTTCTTAGGATCATCACCTTCCCGGATTAGTCCGATTGATCCCTCGGGATCCTATTCTTCATCGGTTTCTATTACATTGACTCCTTCACCCCTATGATCTGGGAGGGGTTTTTTGCGGACATTGGGTGTGGTTTCTTTTGCCTGTATGAACTTGGTATCAATCAGTGTTTGGATCTTGTCTTTCAGGGTGCGACATTCATCAATAGTATGTCCCTTCATACCGGAATGGTACGCACACAGCTTGTTTTGGTTGGCCCATTGTGTTGAATTTTCCATAGCCACAACGGGAATAGGGGTGAAATATCCAGTATCTTTTAATCTTTCATACAACTGGTCATGGGGTTCAGCAATAGGGGTGTATTGTCTGGGTGGTTTGCGATCAAAATTGGGCTTGGGTTTTTGATAATTTGGAAGAGCTGGAGGTGAATGATAATATGCTGGTTGGGTATTATAGGTGTGGTAGGCGGTAGTGGATTGAGGATATCTAGGAGGTGAAGGTTGGTATATGGGTGGAGGTGTCTGGTACACAAATGGAGATTTCGGACTTGGGAAACCATTAATGTTCCCACTTCTTTCTTCTTTGATATGCCACCTCATTGTAGTGCTTTATCCGTGGCCTGCAGTGCCTCGAAATTTGTCACCATTCCACTTTTTATACCTTCCTCGATCCTTTCTCCGAGCTTGATGATATCGAAGAACTTGTGATTCTCGATTACCATTAACCTTTCGTAATATTGTGGATCCTGAGCCCTGACAAAGAACTTGTTCATCTGCTCTTCATCTAATGCCGGCCTGACCTTCACTGCTTCTGACCTCCATCGAGTAGCATACTCGCGGAAAGTCTCAGTGGGCTTCTTCTTGAGATTATGGATAGAAAAGACGTTTGGTGCATTTTCTGTGTTGAATCTGAATCTATCCATGAAGTCCGATGCTATGCTTACTCAATTATCCCATTTCTTGGGATTTTGACTTATTTACCAAGATAGGGCGTATCCAGTGAGGCTTCTCATGAATAGCTTC
The DNA here is from genome assembly GCA_005239505.1 of Nicotiana paniculata. Classification (NCBI taxonomy): domain Eukaryota; kingdom Viridiplantae; phylum Streptophyta; class Magnoliopsida; order Solanales; family Solanaceae; genus Nicotiana; species Nicotiana paniculata. Next base: position 3,717 of record MDKI01092052.1, read on the forward strand.
ATGCGAATCTTTTCATCCTTTCCAACCCCTACGAGCTTGTCACAGTAAGTTCTCAAATGTATTTTTAGGTCACCCATTCCATCGAACATCTCAAACTTAGGAGGTTTGTAACCCTCCGGTAGTTCCACATCTGGATGAATGCACAAATCCTCATAATTCAAACCTTCGATTCCTTTGCCTCCTTCAACACCCTGAACTCGGCTTGTGAGTTTCTTGAGCTCCTCTGCCATGTTCTTAATGAGCAGTTCCTTCTCGGCGGATTCTGGTGTATATGAGATTGGTTGAGTAGAGTGGGGTAAGGTTTCCACATATATGGGGTTGTTTTGGTGAAGGCCAGGAGTTTGGATATAGTGGTAATCATCAGTTGAATTTTGGGGATCGAGGATAGGCTGTAGGGTATTATGAGGAGTGTGGTAAGTGGTTTGCGGATATTGAGTCGGGAGATGCTGATGTTGAGGAGGTGTAGGTATGGGTAAGGGATTTTGAGGAGGGGTTGTATATTGGTGGGGTACGGGAGGATTCTACGGGCATTGGTGGGGTGTATTCTAAGGAGGTGCCGGGTTTTGGGTATTTGGATGGTTGATATCTGGGACGTTTAGTGTGTGAGAGAGATTTTCCAAATTACGGACCTGCTCAAGCTCACCCTGTATTTCAAGTATTTTCTTTTCAAGCCGCAAAACCAATTCATTTGGTGCCTGAGTTCTCCGACCATCAGAAGTTTCCGCATTCTCAGCATGTGTGGTGTTGTCGCCACTCATATTATCCATCTTAGCTTTCCCTTTGCCTTTTGATGCACTTGGAGGAGGAGGAGGAGGTGGTGGAGGGCCTCTGGATCTGGTGTGATGTGCTGATGATGCCAGTATGTGTGAACCAACCTTAGGGGATGGGAATAATTACAAAAGAAAGAAAAATAAAAGGTAACCAAGTTATTGAGAGTACTGAAAAATGTTTGCAATATTTAAACACATATTGCAGGAATGTAAATTCGCGTCCTAATTTGGGAGCCTCGTTGTGCCCGAGGTAGGCCTAGCGAAAAGTAGATTTGGAGAATTGTAATGCAAATAATTGCCTTATTTCATTAACGCAATAAATAAGACGAATCTAAAATGACAATAAGGTAAGTCACTAATGGAACTTGGCCTTATTACAATCGAAAAGCAAAAATGAATAAACTTAATCTACTTGTTCCCAGAAAGACCTTCTCCAGACCTTATTTTCTTGGCTTCATCGATCAGGTTCCCCAGGTCGCGCATGTCCAACAACAGGTATGCCCTGGCGAGATGTCCTCCTCCGATACCTTCAGCATTCTGGCAGTCTATGACTCTTTTCCTCACCTTCCCTTCCAGCTCTATCAGACCCTGCTCCAGATATTCTAACCTTTCATTCGATCTGGTAGCCGTTTCCTTCTATTCATTGATTAATTCCATATTAGTCTTGTGTTGTTCCAGATGCTCAGCCTCTTACTCGCAAATCCTTTTGCGCAGTCTGTTATACTTCATCTATGCTTTGGCAGCTTCATCTATGACTCTGTTTCCTCGACCGACCCCTGGCTCGACTATTCCTGCTATGCAGCCTTCCAACCATGATGGGTAAAAGTACATGTGCCCTTCGTGATATCGATCCGGCTTAATGGTGTCCCTTTCCATAATAATCTTCAAGTGCCACATATGTTGAGCTTCACATTTGTATGGTATGTCATCATCTTGGAAATACGCCATGTAGTGACTCATTTTGGAGACTCGTGGTATAATCTGTTTTCTACCAACTTGTCTCATGACCCTGATAGTAACATAAGGGTGTATACCCCTTAACCCGATCAACACCAAGTGTGGAGCGTCCCTAGATCGGATGATGAACTCATTAGTGGGGAACCACTCGAACATCCAATGAACCTGGTCCTCAGTCAAATTGTCGAAAAATTGCACCCATTCCATAGCACTCTCCGGCTGAGCAAACTTATCTGGGATAAGGTCATTCTCTTGAGGTGATGAAAGGCTATGTGGTCGTTCCACGGCCTTCATAAAACTCTTGGCGGTATTGAACTCTCTGGAAATGTTCTGGCAACCAAATTTGGAGTAGCAGATTACAGCCCTCGAAGTGTTTGAACCCATTCTAGCAGCGATCCAAGGCCCGATATATGTTTTCTATAATCATAGGGACAATGGTATTTGTTTGTCCCTCGATGCCTCCCAAAGCTTTGGTTACCATGGCCAGTCTGGTGTGAACTCTGTCCTTTTTGCTTGGAAACACTATCATACCCAAGAAACAAACAATAAACACGAAAACCCTACGATGAATCCAACCCAAGGAAGTGATAGAGAATTCGTCATGGAAGATACGGTAGGATTTCCTATGACCGTACCGTTCACGAAGGAAGTCAAAGGGTACATAGGACTTCTTCAGACACACCAAGTCGTCATTCTTTTTCAAACCCATCATTTTTAGAAACTCTCTGGGAGTGCGATTTTCGAGCACCAATAAACCGGGACTGTCCCATGGTAGTCCAGCGAATCCCCCTATTTCCTCTAGAAGATGAGTCATTTCTATGTTGCCAAAATGGAATACGGACCTTTCACCGTCCCAAAACATAGTAGCAGCTTCAATCAACACGTTGTTTGGTTGGATATCTAATAAGGAAGGTAGATTTCCAATGACTCTCTTCACATGACTTTTATCACTTGACAGAAGCTCTTCCCACCAATCTAGCAACAATGGTGGTATGTTATGGATCATGCCAAACCTGGGGATTTCGTGCCTCATTTTCTGCAAAACAAATAGAGTTAGACCCTTTCCCCCTCCAGATTAAACTATTTATACATTAATGATTAGCATATTGGCACTCATTTCTCCAAATTAATGCAAAAATCATGGTTGCGTCCGTTGGGATTATGGAAGCCCCGGTGGACTTTGGACAAGGCTTTCCTTAATGGGTTATTATGTGGACAACATATTAACCCAGGCTAGGTTTGACCATGATGCATGTACAGTTATAATCAGGGCAAGGTTTCTATAGAAGTATAGACTGGTACCCTCAAGCGGACGACTTGAGGAGGAAAGGCACGGAACCGTCGACTGCACCGCTGATCGACTAGTTTTACCGCAAATAAGCCTTTCTAAAATTCAAATAGGGTGATATAGGAAGAGCGCAAATACTCATCAAGCGTTGCTATGGTATTAATTACGCATGAGTGGAATATGATGTTGAGCATGATTTATGCGATAGAAAATAGCACGTTGTCACGTATTTGCACGATGAAAAAATGATAAATGTGGTATTTAATAATTGTAAAGTCAGTTAAGAAAGAAAACAAAGAGACAAGTCAGTTATCATAGTAAAGTAATAAAATAAGAAAGAGAAATCATAAATAACTGAAGATAGGCAAATAAATACACATAAAGTGGGAAGGGAAGGGATATGCAAGTATTGACGGAATAATAAAGACGTGTTTAAAGACTAATTCACAAAAATCAGGTTCGTTATGGTAAGAGCCTAGAAATATCCCCAGCAAAGTCGACATGCTGTCGCGGCCCCTTTTTCTCGCGAAATCGGGTTTCGACATTTCTGGGACAACTCCTTCTTTTTGGTATTGGGGTAAGGGATTGGAAGAGTAGCCACCTAACAGATTAAGGTGTGTTAGGGAACCTAGAGCAATTAACTCATAAACCAGTTTGCATCATCAAAGATCGGGTAAGGGCTCAAATTACCTCGAAGGGAAGGTGTTAGGCACCCCTCGAGGTCCACAACGGTGGGTCCCCATGGAACTTAAATTAAGAGAATTAGTCTAGTAGGGAAGGAAAACAATTTGGACAATACAAGTTACTATACACAGAATTAAAAGGGGGTCCTAGGTTTTTTAGCCTATAGGATCATTCCATGCAATACTTTGTAACTTTCCCAAGTTAGGGTGTTACTCATAGAATTAGCGCACGGGCTATCATATCCATTACTAACCAATTACTATCTTTCAGTTGTTACTTAAGCGTTCTAATAGCTTCTAACTCGTTCCTTGTGCGTGTCCTACCCTTCCTTTACCTATGGCCCTGCAGGTTTTAGGACCTTTATTTAGGGTGGTTCTAGACTGGCCTATATTTACTTTAAAAAAAAGAGAAATCTAGGAAACAAACAAAATACAAATAGGACTTTCATGTAAGGAAACAAATAAGGGCTCACATTGACCTCCACACATAAGCAACAAATACACGCAATTGAATCAACAAACTTTGTTAATTTTAGAATCCTATAGGCAGGATATCTATATTAGCAGAAACATAATGTAAAGAAACAACTTTGGGGCGAGCATCGAGGCCTATTAGCTTGTCTGCTGATTTTATTAAGCATGAATTTGGGCACTTTCAGGCAGCAAATTGTCAGGTTTTAGGCCCAATATCATTAACAACCCTTACAAACTTGCCTAAGTGATAGCTAGATTTGGTCGAACTCAGAACTGATCAACGGAACCCTATATACATGGTTTCTACGAGTTTATTATAAACCTATAACATGGTTTCTAAGTGAACTACTGATTTTAACTCATAAAGACAAATTTTGTTCCTTTTAAGTCCTATAGGCATGCTTGCTAATTGCAGAATTGATTTAAACCCCTATAGACATGATTTCTAAGTTGAGACAGATCCTTACTTCTTATAGGCATGATTTATAATTATTGTCTTGATTTAAACTCCTATAGATAGGATTTCTAAGTTTGAAAACTGATTTCATCCTATAGGCATGATATTTATTAGTTTAAATTCTATAGGCATGATTTCTAGGTTTGAACTAATCTTTATTTCCTATAAGCATGGTATCTATTAAATGTATGTAGGCAGAATTTTAAGCAGATTGTCAGAGAAGGTTATTATTCAAACAAACAGAATCCTATAGACATGGTATCTAATGCACGTTGGGGTTTAAAAATGTGTGGATCCTAGGACAGGATTTCTAATGTAGAATTATAAACAAGATCTCTAATATGCGAGTTTAAAAGTATAGAACTAAAGAATCAAGAAATTCCTATAGGCAGGATCTCTAAACAAATAATGGCAATCACACAACTTGATCAACATAATTAAACCTATAGGTAGGATCTCTACCCAAATTTAACAAAAATAGAAGGAAACCCCCCATCTTTCACTAATCAACCCTAAATCTGTTATTACAGAAATTATTACAACCCAGAATGAATAAATTACATAATAGTATCCATTACGCTATAGGGAGCCTTCATAGGCCCAATATAAACCCGGGAACCATGCCTTCCAACAGAGTAACTTTGGAGTATAGTAATGATCCATCCATGGCACATTAAAAGTCACGCTTCCAGTGTGTCAAAGTTCCCAAGGGACTCTGGGACCCAGGGAAATGCTCACACCAGAACCACATTTAGAAGGCAATTCATAAAAGATTGGAAAACCAGTCCCAATGTGTCAGAGTTCAAAGGAGTCTCAAGGACTAGGAACCTAAATAACTAAGAGTAGGAGTTTGGGAAAACATTGCATAAAGGGTAAAGGGAGGAGGGCAGGTTTTAGAAATAGATTAATTTTCAAAAGCAAACAGATTTAGATTACAAGATTGCAAAAAAAACTGCACCAAGAAACAGACAAAACCCATGTTCAGCACATAGTTCAAGCAGATTGGCATGTGAATAGGTAGTATTCATGCTAGTATTTAAAATAGTCGTGGCTAAAAAACAGAAGCAATTAGGCAAAACAGCTGAATTAAACATACATGACATATGAGTTAAGCAATAGACAAGTGATCACATCTTTACGGCATCTTGCAAGAAAGCAGACTAGATCTTAATCTTAGGAGATGATTCATGCTATTTGAAATAACTTAGACTTGTGTTAACAGTATCATCAAATTTTCATAGAAAGAGCAGAATCATGCTAGGAACTGAAACAGGCTAGTCAAACAAAGCATAGAGAATGGAATTGCAAAGGTTAGGGCATACCAGTTGAGAAGAAAGAAAGTAAAGGTGCAATAGCAGTTAATTCCTAGAATAATTTGGCTTTGGCTTTCAGCCGGCCAAATAATAACCACTTAGTACAGAAATCAGAACAAGAGAGAACAAACAAAACTAAGGTTTGTGGTGAGAATAACATGATTCGAGTCTGTGTAAAGGGAATGTGGAAGGAGTTTAAATAGTCTCAATGGGATAGACAAATAAGGAAATGAAGCAATCCTACACAAATAAGGCATAACTTCAGAATCAATTAGAGTCAACCTCAATAAAACAGGGCAAAATAGCATACAATCAGGCTAATACCACTTAATTTAGGGAAAATATTATATGGAATCAATTAGTAATCAAGTACCATATCAAATAAAGCAAGGAAATAGTTCCGGAATCAATTAGAAGTCAGTTCCATAATCAAAGAATAAAAATCAGACCAGTAAGGGAGTTAAGGAAAGTAGTACGAGTCATAAATCACATAAATAAGGTAAGAACATGTAAAATCTTAATAAGGAAATACTGGTACTAAAGGAAAGCTGATTTCAAAACCCAATTTGGGCAAGTAAAATCAATTAACATTTAATTGAAAGAGTTAAAGGTAAACGGGCAGAAACAGTAGGATAAATAAATAATCGAAACCTTAAGAAATACATATAGATGAAACTAATTAAATCAGTCAAATATTAATAAGCAAACCAGAGATGAAACATTAAACGTTGAAATATTTTCTTGCAAAAATCCGTTAGAACCAAAACCCTTGAAAATCAGTCATAAAATAATAAAACTAGTAAGTAACATAAATATCCAAATTTTAAATTGGAAATACTAAAACAAACACTAAATTGTTTCATATCTAACAAGATCTTAGCAAATTTATCCAGGAAATAGCCAGGTTCGTAAAAAATAAACAGAAGTGAACCAAATCTGGTTTGAACCAGATATTTGAAACCATAAAATACGAAAAGATTCGTACTCACAGGTATCAGAGTGAACATAGACGAAATAACTGAGATATGAGAGACTACGAACCAGATTTGGTTCGAGTCTCTTGAGATTCACATCAAGTAACAGAAGAATCATATAACCAGTAAAGAGATGAAGCCAAATAAGACATGGAATCGAAGGAAAACCCCATGAACCAAGAGGGATGTGTGACAGCGGGGCTAGGGTTCGAAGGGGTGAGAGAGAAAAGAGGAGAGTGGGGGATCCAAAGGCGGCGGGTTGGAAGAAATGAGATAGGGTTTGGGGTTGTTTGATTAATTAAAAGGGGTGTGAACGGCCAGGATTAGAGTTTTAGGCGGGCGGGTCTAATTTGGATGGGTATGGATCTGGGTTAGGGTTTGGGTATTGGGTTATGAGTTAGGTTAGTATTGGGCTGGGTAGGTCCGAAATAATTTAATGAAATGGGCTATGTTTTAAATACCCAATTAAACTAATAAAATAATTTATAAAAATAATTAATAGATGATAAAAAATTTTATTTGTATATGAAAATGATTTAAAATAATTACTCTATATTATAAAAATATAAAAATTTATTTTTCATGAAAATAAAGTAATTATGCACGCATGGGCTATTATTGCAAAGTTATTGCAATTATAACCTAAAGATTTAAATATAATGATGTATAAAATGATTATATCTTAATATAAATATAAATGATAAATTCAAGCAATAAAATTGTTATAAATTTATTTGTAATGCAATTAGTAATTATTTAGATAATAAAATGCTGGAATAAATTAATTAAAAATCCTTTTAAAATTACAAAAAAAATATGAAAAAAATACTTCATGCACTATTTTGAAGGTATATATGCATTTGTTTTAAAATACATATGAAAAAATTTGGTATCAACAGCAAGTCACAAGAATATGTCCAGAATTATTTGTCTAATCCTATAGACATGTTGTCTAGGTGATTGACAATTATAATCACAAAAGCATATTCAAAATTAGTTAATCGAGTCCTATAGGCATGGTTTCTAGTGGTGATAATTAACACAGTATTTCATATTCCTAAAAGATGAGTGGATGATAATTACACTGATTTCAAACCCTATAAGCATGATTTCTACAATTAAACTGATTTTAAAACCTATAGACATGATTTCTATAATCTGAACAGTATACAAGCAGGAATTTGCACGCTTTGGACCAGAGCATAATTAAGACAAGTATTGATCCTATGGACATGGTTGCTAACACATAATTACTGGACAAATTAATACACCTAAAAGCATGATTTCTAACATATCGATGCATTGGTCCTATAGGCAGGATTTCTAGCATGTAACTTCAACAACACAATGTAGAACCTATAGGCAGAATCGACATAATATAGAGCTTATAGGCAGGATCAACAACACAGTAGAGAACCTATAGGCAGGATTTCTATCCAACTTTGCAAATGAAAATAAGAAATCCCTTCCCAATTTTACTAAATACCCCAGAATGTTATTACCATAATTATCACAGACCTATAATGAATATAGTAAATTACAGAACAAATATAGTTATAGGGAGCCTACAGCAGACCCAATAATACACCTAGCCAGGCCAAACCTTCATTCTCACACTTGAGAAACAGTCCCACAATTATAGGCTCATAGACACAAGCAGCCAAGTGATTCATCTCGTGAGTACAGGACAAGATTTGAGCATATAGAACCAAGGCCCAAGTGTGTCAGAGTTCCCAAGGGCCCAGGGCAGTGTTCACACTAGGGTGGTTAAAAGATAGAATTTAGGAAGCATTGATTAAAAAGCAGGATTCAAAGAGTTTGAGTGACAGAAGAGAAAGACCAAAATTGAGAAAACAGGAATTGAGTAAACAGACATAGCCAAGTTGAGTCAGCAAGCAAAACACTTAGGTGCACCATAGAACTCAAGCAAGAACTCGTTTTAATAAAGCTCATAACAGGTTTCACACTCAGTGTAGGCAACACCAATATCCTAAAGAGAGCTAAAGAACATGTTTACAAATAAGTTAGAACATGTTAAATCGGACTAAGTACGTAACATAGTGTTAGTACTAAGAGAACCAGGACAACATCATAGAAAGGAGATGTCACGACCCAAATTTTCCTCCGTTGGGTATCGCGATGGTACCTAGTCTCCTCAAGATTTATCCACCGGAACTCAGTTCGTAACTCAGAAATTTGCGATGCAGTACATGAGGAATATCAAATCTTGCCAATAAATGCAGTAAGAGATCAATAGGAATATCCAAATTTAGAACAACAGAATAACATCCAAAGACAAGTGCACGACATCACCCTTTGTGATTTTACTCTCATCCTCACCAAAACAAGTGCAGTACATAGCAAACAGGAACAACGAAAATAATAATGCATAAATACGACACAGAATGTCCCCTTGTGCAATAAATAAATAAACACTAGGCACAGAATGTCCCCTCGTTCATAACCTCACAAACACTCGGAACAGAATGTCCCCTCGTGCAATAAATAAATAAATACTCGGCACGGAATGTACCCTCATGCATAACCTCACAAACACTCGGCACGGAAGGTCGTCTAGTGCAATAAATAAATAAACACTCGACACGAAATGTCCCCTCGTGCATAACCTCACAAACACTCGTCACGGAAGGTCCTCTCGTGCAATAAATAAATAAACACTCGACACGAAATGTCCCCTCGTGCATAACCTCATAAACACTCGGCACGAAATGTCCCCTCGTGCATAACCTCACAAACACTCGGCACGGAATGTCCCCTCGTGCAAAAATAACATAAACAACAATTTAACTAGGGAAATCAACAATATGAACCATAAATCACAACATCCCGGCAAGGGAGTCAACAACGCAAACAATATCATTAACAATATAAACAACAATAGAAATCATACCATCCCGACAAGGGAGTCAACAATGAAACAACATCATCCCGACAAGGGAAACAACTATAACCAATCTCGCGTCAACAATTAACTTTATGAAATAAAACTCAGCTCAAACAAGGGCCCAATAATAGGCGACATCAAGAAAACACCAACAACATAAATGTTTATAAACTAGGTCCAAGTAGAATATAAGGGAAAAATCATATAAAGCGCAATGTAAGACTCAGGGGCATGCTCGACACCACCGAACGGATATTCTAACTACGGCTAAACAACTATAAAGCTAGATAACACTAGTATAGTCAATTAGACAGTTTTAGGAAGCAAGTATAGCATGAAGATAAGAGCGGTAAGATATTCAATTAAGTCAATTAAGATCAAATAGCCGACAAAGGAATCCAAAAGCAAGTAATTCTAATTTAAGCAGGAAAGGATGAAATTAACAACCAAGGATTCAAACGTAACAATTACATCTCATACACAGGTAACATAAGAACCTACGAATCCTAAAAGTCCAATCTATTAGCAAATAAGTCCGAGTACGCACTAGTCACCTCGTATACACGGACTACAATCAACAAAGAAGACTCAATCCTAAGGGGTAGTTCCCCCACACAAGGTTAGGCAAGATACTTACCTCAAAGACGACAACCCGATACTCAAAAATAGATTTCTCGGGCGGAAAGACCTCCGGACAGCTCACAAGCAACTAAAACAACTTCAAAATACACATAAAACGTATAAGGAACTATTCCGAATAATAAAGTTTCAATCTTTACAAAATTATAAAAATCGACCCAAAAGTCGACCCCCAGGCCTGCACCTCGGAACCCGACAAATTTTACAAATTCCGATTTCCCATTCCAATACGAGTTCACCCATACTAAATTTATCCAATTCCAATAACATTTGGTCTTTCAAATCATGATTTTACACTTTAGAAGTTTTCTTTCAAAACCCACAATTCCCTCAACCCAAAACACAAATTAAATGATAAATACAAGAACTAATTCATGAAATATAATTAATTATAGTGGAAGAACACTTACCCATTAGATTTGTGTGAAAAACCCTCAAAGAATCGCCAAAACCCGAGCTCTAGAAGTCAAAATATGTTAAATATGGTGAAACCCCGATTTTGGGAACTTATATTCTGCCCAGATGTTTAATGAATCGCGATCGCGGAGAAGAAAAGAAAGGCTGCCCAGGCTTAAAGCACTGCGATCGTGGGGGAATTAATACGATCGCGAAAAGAAACAATTGTCACTGGCCAAGACGCTCTATGCAATCGCGAAGGCACGTGTGCGATCGCGTATGAGAAGTTATCTGCTGCCCAAAATGACGCACTACACGATCGCAAAGCATGGAATGCGATCGCGTAGAAGAGATAATCGGATGCCCTGCTGGAACACTATGCGATTGCGATGCTGTAGATTCGATCGCGAAGAAGAAGAAATTATACCTCTGCGATCGTGGGAGAGTATGTGTGAACGCATTGAAGGAAAGCCTGGGCTGCTCAAAGAGACACTATGCGATCGCGACTACTCCTATGCGATCGCATAGAAGGAAACCAAAATGCAGGTTCAACAGTTCAAAATAGGGAAAATGGACCCGAAACACACCCGAGACCCCTCCGGGATCCCGTCTAATCACATAAACAAGTCTTATAACCTACTACGGACTCGCTCGAGGTTTCAAAACACATAAAATAACACTAAAACGACGAATCAAACAAAAAATCAATGAAATTCATCAAAACTTCTTTAAACATCAAATTTTGCATTTAAGGTCCGAATCACATCTAATGAAGTCCGTTTCTTACCAAACTTCACAGATATGGCACAATATTATATCGAACGTGTACCGGGCTCCGGAACTACAATACGGGCCCGATAACACAGGCTTCACATATAATTTCATTTTTAAAACCTCTTTTATTTTCAAAAAACAATTTCTCTTAAAAATTCATTTCTCGGACTTGGGACCTCAAAATTCGATTCCAGGCATACGCCCAAGTCCCATATTTTCCTACGGACCCTCCGGGACTGTCAAATCAAGGGTCCGGGTCCGTTTACCAAAAATTTTGACCGAAGTCAACTTTATTCAAATTTCTAATACAAAATTATCATTTCTATTAGCTTTTCACATAAAGGCTTCCAGGCTACACGCCTGGACTGTGCACGCAAATCGAGGTGAGATAGAAGGAGGTTTTTACGACCTCGGAACACAGAATTAGCTAGAAATATACGGGATGACCTTTTGGGTCATCACAATCTCCCCCTCTTAAACAAACGTTCGTCCTCGAACGTGCCAAGATTCACCTTGAACTCATCCAATCACTGATGGTATACTTCCAAAACATAGCCGCGGGTGATCCCACGTCACCCAACACACATAAGCCCGATTAACAATCACAACCGCAATATAGCCTTCACTTCACCACTGATAAGTCTCATACCTCTACTTCTCACCCTCTACTCATTTACAAAAGACCTGATTCTAAATCCATATCCGGCATTAGCCTCAATTAACTGCATGAACTCATGAATATGCTCACAAGGCAAGATGACACAACATAGTACATCACACGTAGACTCATATAACATTTTTGATCACAATAGCTGCCCAAAATCAACTCAACCTTGGCAATTAGCCCCACATCTGAAAGAACTCTGTTTCCAAACCCCATAACACTGATAATGATGCAATGAACACGAAGACTTCATTATTAAACACCCGAGTCACCAGCCATAATTGACACCACCGGTCACACATCCTGCAAACTAAACTAAAGAACACATAACAAAATGACTGAATATGAAAATAGAAACATATAAAGGAACTATCAAACAAGCCCATAGGCACAACTCTCTATCAATACCGACTTACCAAAAGCAATATAACAAAGAAGAAGAAAAGAATATGAACGAATCACAAGGATACCATCCTGATAAAATTTCCACTGCGGTACTCAGCCCGGTCCAAACATATCGAATCACAAATATCACAAGGACCTCATCCTCAATTCTGAATCACATACCGAAAATATATCACGCCAATTGAAATTCCTCCACTAGTTCATCTCAGCTGATAAAATCATAATGCTAGCTGATCTCACATCTCACTGGAGTATCAAATCAAAACTCGTAAACAAAATACTCAGGAAAATCACATAAATCTTACCACGAAGAGCACCAAGGACTCACTGACGGTTTCGCTACTATCAAGAATGAATAAAACAACGATAGACACGGGTTACTACTCAGAATCTCCCAACATGAGCAAACACAAAAAAATGGAGTGCAAAACATGAAACTCACCCATAAATGAAACAACAAATAAGGGAACTCGTTTCGACCAGTAGAACTATAATGAAATACAATTGGTGCTTCTCTGTAACACATCAAAACATACCTGGGTGATGATATCTGGCACAACGGCCTCTATTTTACTATATGAAACACAACAATGGGTCGGGTATCCCCCTCTTAGGCACCCTCTACTCACCTGAATACCCTGCTACCACACACCTACCTGAATCCTAGGACAATCTCTCACCCTGTGGCTAATATTTCCATACTGAAAACAATCACGCTGCCGACATGGCTGTGGAAAAACACACAATACGAATCCCCTGGGACCCATGAGTACCTGAAATCCCATGCGAAGCTGGTAATGCAAACTAAACTGGTTGAGCCACAAAACTTCTACCGTGTCGTACCTTGCCTCCATAATATGGACCAGTAGATTCCTCCGATCTACGAGGCCTCATTGCCTCGCTGAACTCTCTGCCTGATCTCGTATGTCCTCTCGCTCCCGGTCCACATGCTCCCTAACCGATGAGAGATCCCCACTACCTGCTGAAACAAGGCATCTTACTCTAACTCCCGAGTCCCGCTGAACTGAGTATAATGTCTGAATCTCTCAAAACCTCTACGGACTCATGTCCTAACTGAAGAAACCAAACGAGGTGTATATCTGGCCAACTCACTGAATCTAACGGCATACTCCAATAGTGACATAGCGCCCTGACGCAACTGCTCAAACTCCGCGCGCCGTACATCCCGAAGGAGCTGAGGTGCAACCTCCCTCGAAACATCTTCAAAAATTGAATCCATGCTAGTGAAACTAACTCGGCCCGGTTACCCCAACTCATATGCCGCCACCACTGATCAATCCACTACTCTGAACCTGAGACATGACAAAAGCAATCTCGCTCGTCTCCACAATACCCGAAGTACGCAGAATATAGTGACACTCCTCTAGGAAACCCTAGGCACCATCTGCCGCCAATTCACTGAAAGTTAGAAGGGTGGTACTTCCAGTACCTCTCAAGTCCAAGGTATTCTTCCTCCGATGCTGCTACCCTAACCACGGCTGAAATGGAAACACATGTCTTGCTACCATGACAACTGGAACCTGACCAATATGATCTCGCTGCTCTAGAGTGTAGACGGTGGGAGTCTGAACTCCTCCCCTTATCTGTGAAGCAACTGGTGCACTAGAATCAACCCTGCCTGAGTCGATGTACCACTTATACTCAAAACTGTGCTCAGGTCTCTTGAAGTCTGGGGTAGCAACAGGCACCCCCAGTACCTGTCCCCCAACTATAACTACTGGTGACTCCTCAACGGCTGCTCTGGTAGGCATCTTAACTGCGGCACGTGCTCCTCGTTGGCCTCTGTCTCTGACCCTTGCGACATTTTCTTCGGGGTAACATCATCAGGAACCACCGTTCGTGTCCTAACCATCGGTGAGAGAATGGAACGATAATGTCAAACTTCAAGATCATTAAACTCACACGATAGGAATGAAGGAAGTGAATTTATCCTAATAGTTTCGTATCCTCTCGAAGATAAGTACAGACATCTCCGTACCGATCCGCAAGACTACTAAACTCGCTTATGGCTTGTAGCACCTATGAACCTAGAGCTCTGATACCAACTTGTCACGACCCAAATTTCCCTCTGTTGGGTATCGTGATGGCACCTAGTCTTAGGGACTAGGTAAGCCTAACAGTTATTGAATAGCAACAATAATAAAAGGAAAACTAACAGTCTCGATATAGAATCTCAACAGAATGTACAAACTTTCCCAAAACCGGTAATACAAGTCATAAGCTCTACGAATCTTCTACAACTTCTAAGTACATCTGTTTGGAAATAAATACAACAGTCTATGAATAATAAATACAAAGAAGGTGACTCCGATGCCTCGAAACGCAGCAGCGGGTTACTTGAGTCTCCTCGGCAATCATCTACACAGCTACTACAGTATATACCTGGATCTGCACACAAAAATGTGCATAAGTGTAGTATGAGCATACCACAACGGTGCCCAGTAAGTATCAAGACTAACCTCGGTGGAGTAGTGACGAGGACTAGTCAAGATACCACTGGTCTACAAAATAAATAACATGAATATATAAATGACCGAACTTTTACATCTACCTAAGGCTTCACGGAATAATTTACGACAATGACAATATAAAGCGGAAAGAAATTACAGAAATCAATCGCGAAACAACACAAAAATACACATAAAGATGGACAACAAAACAAGCCGAATCGATAGGAAACACAATAAAATAGAGGATACCAATAAATCAACTCCATGTCGGTTTGTTCACATCGGGCCTTCGCCATTAAAATCCGTAACTGGTAGAAATCTTTAAACAACAGTTCATATGAAAAACCTTTTGCAAATAAAATTATTTTTGTATGAAAGAGTTTCCTTTGAAAACATTCTTTCTCCAAAAGTAGATATAAGTATATTTAGTAGAGAGAATTACGTAAAACATAGTTTCTTTCAAAATACGAAACTTCCCAAGGATGCTTTCCCAATAAATGTCTTCCAAATATCATATTAGGTAAGACTAGTGCTTTTCAAATATACCTTCGATGTAAAAGTCATTCAAATGTAATCATTTCAAAACCATTGCTTTATCAATAATACTTTTCAATAAAATCCCTTGATCAAATATCCTCAAGATTTATCCACCGGAACTCAGTTCGTAACTCAGAAATTTGCCATGCAGTACATGAGAAATATCAAATCTTGCCAATAAATGCAGTAAGAGATCAGTAGGAATATCAAAATTTAGAACAACGGAATAACATGCAAAGACAAGTGCACGACATCACCCTTCGTGCTTTTACTCTTATCCTCACCAAAACAAGTGCAGTACATAGCAAACAGGAACAACGGAAATAATAATGCATAAATACGGCACGGAATGTCCCCTCGTGTACCGGGCTCCGGAACTACAATACGGGCCTGATAACACAGGCTTCACAAATAATTTCATTTTAAAAAACCTCTTTTATTTTCAAAAAGCAATTTATTTAAAAAATTCATTTCTCGGACTTGGGACCTCGGAATTCGATTTCGGGCATACGCCCAAGTCCCATATTTTTCTACGGACCCTCCGGGACCATCAAATCACGGGTCTGGGTCCGTTTACCAAAAACATTGACCGAAGTCAACTTTATTCAAATTTCTAATACAAAATTATCATTTCTATTAGTTTTTTACATAAAGGCTTCCCGGCTACACGCCTGGGCTGCGCACGCAAATCGAGGTGAGATAGAAGGAGATTTTCACGACCTCGGAACACAAAATTAGCTTGAAATATACGGGATGACCTGTTGGGTCATCACAGGAGAGGGCATCATATTAAGGCATGCAACTTGGAAAATCATGTCAAGTAGTAGCTAGTATTGTTACATTGGTCTAACAAAAGGGACTCAATTTATACCAAAGGCTCGTTTTAAAGTATCAATCTAAGCATGATGAGACAGTCATTACAAACATCAGATAGGTATAGGGGTTGAGTGACTATGTTTACATAATAACAAGAGGCAGATCATCACTAATAGCAAGAGTCATAGAGGCATTCATTACAGGGATTCAGGGTAAGGGATAGACATGCTCATATTCATATCAGGGGTCATGGATTTAGTTCCAACAACATATGCAAATCAAGGGTATGAAAGAATGAAATACAGAAGTCAGGTAACTAACCAGTTAAGGAAGAAAATACACAGAAGAAGTATGGCAGTAGCTCAGAATCCAGTGGCCTTAGCTTCCAGCCGGCCAAAGACAAAATATAGGACTAATTTAAGTTTTGAAAGTATATTAAGTTCAGAAAATTCCAGGTTGTTTTAAGGGAATAAGGGGGAGGGTATATATCATAATGTAAATCAACACATAATCATGGAAACAAATCAATCACATGTAAGGAGATATTTGCAGAATCAGTCATAGGCATAAATTAAGGGGTTAAACAAATTAAGGAAGCATCCCCAGAAATCACTCGGAGTAATTAAGGCAAAACGCATAATATTAAAAATAATATATTGTCCAGAATATTAGACATGTCAAATAGGGAAACATAAGATTATTCAGAATACTGGGCAAATATTAAAGGAATCACAGGTAACGCCAAACTAAAAGAGATTATTCAGACTATTTGAATAAATATTGAAGTAAACACAAAATAACACCAGACAAATTTTAAGCGGAATATTGACGTAAAAATCAGGGAAAATATAAAGAGATAAGGCAGTCGAACACAAAAATGAAAGATTCACTAGAATCAGGAAGGAAAATTTAAACCCTAGTTTTAAAGGGAAGTATGAAATCAATAAATAAAAGTACAAAAACTGAAGAAAATAAGGTAAGAATCACACGAGATAGAAATGTTTAACTAAAGAATTAGATTCTCTGCCAAAGCTATATTAAGAAGAATACGGGTTTCTAATAACCAAAGAATATGCTAATAATTGTAAGTAAGTTCGTAAATAAAAAGCAGAAAGATGCGTAAAAAGTAAGTATATTTCAATAGTGGTTCGAACGTGTCCTTACAAGTTATATTTTACTCCCTTTTATAGGGAATTTCTTAATATAACATCTACTGTTTTCAGTGTTAGAGTATTAATGGCTAATAATGGCATTAATGTAACGTTACAATGATTAATTGAAACTGTTGCGTGAAGATTATGTAACGTTTTGGCTCATTAATTGAAGATCCCCGAATCTGCCCTTTATTCCATCTTGATTCATTCTGACCGTGTCTCTTCGCCTTCTTAATTAGGTTGAGATTCCCGTATTTGATTACCCCGTGGGTATGCTGTTCCATTCCTCTTTATCTCGTACCTCTTCATAAAGTCTCGTCCAGTTGCCATGTTGTCATTGCTCCACATAGATTGCTGAGTCATAATAAGTATTACACGTGTGAAGCTCATTTTTACTCATATTTATCGATTAATATTTGGTAAGTGGATACTCATTTATGGCGGGAACATTTTGCCGCCGCTTCACTCGTTCCATTGCATCCGTCTCTGAATGTATGCGTTGCTTGTCACTTCCATTTAATGCCCGTGCCACGTGGCTTTCCTGGATTGGTTCGGCAATTATTCAGTGCCTTTTAGGTCTTTTTGCGGCTGCATCAGTCTCGAAGTGACAGCTTCAAGTATGACTTTCACATCACTGTTTTTCCATTTTTTGACGGTTGCCTTTGAGGATAAATACCCCTTTTCCTTTCTTTACTTTCACGAAAAAATTCTAACCTTCTTTCTTTATTTGTAAATTCTTCATCTTCGTAAATATGTCTTCTTCAAACCAGTAATCTAAAAAGGTCATCATTGTAGATGAACTGACTCCTTCTTCTGCTCCAACATGGAGTAGGAGGGGCGGTAGGCTTAGGAGCTTAAATTCTACTACTTCCAGGGGTTCTTCTTCTTATTATTCTCCCCCGCCATCTTCTAGGTCTAACACTCCTTCGTCTTCTTCGAGGGCTAGGGCTTCTAGATCTTCATCAAAGAGTAGAGAACACAATGAACCGCTTCGTGAGCCGAGAGTCGATGAGATTGTTCCTGCGGAGTTTTCGTATGCCAAGGATAGTCAAGCCATGAGTGAGAAGCTTTCTTCAATGTCATCATATGACAGTGCTGACCTTTATCCTACCCAAATAACAGAGGGCTTAGTGTCTCTTGTACGCATGGATTGTTATTGGAAGCCTGATTTTCCTGTTGTTGTTCCTAACGATAACCAAAGAATAACCTCTTACAAGACTGGATATTCTCATGTCTATACTTATCCCTTCACATTAGAAATCAAGCCTCCAATCGACCCTGTTATCATCGAGTTTTGTCGATTTTTCAAAGTTTGTCTGGGGCAAGTCCGTCCTCTTATTTGGTGAGTAGTCGCGTGCCTTAGGTATTTGGCCAATTTAGCTTCCGTACCCTTTACTTTTCATCATCTTATTCACCTCTATTCTCCGATGTTGTTCCACCAAGGAGTGTTTACTCTCACGGCTAGGAGTAAAAGGGTGTTAGTTACTCCAGATGATGACAAAGATAGAGGGTGGTATGTTCAGTATGTTGTTGTCCCAACTACAGGTTTAGTAGGTGAAGAAAATCTCCCCTTCCCTGAGAAGTGGAACTTTGCATGTGAGTACAGTTTTGCTCACTTTCCTTTTCTTCGCTTTTGATGAATTTTCAGTACCGTGACTGTTTCTTCTTATTTTGCAGTAACCATGGGAACCGTCGAGAATGTCTCCGGTTTTCGTGATTGGGTAGATAAACTCTTGCCAATCGCTCCTTTAGAAGAACGTTCCTGGAAGTACCTCTCTTTGAGGTTTGGTTGGAGGGTGATGACCCACGGTAAGTGAAGTTTTTTGTTTTTACTTCTTCTCTTTTTGAGCTTTATCTGAACCCTTTTATTTGGTAGGGTTTCCTGCTCGTGGAGTTTCTGCTGCGGTTGTGTCCGCTTCTAGGCTATATCTAGCTAAGGCCCAGGAGATCATTGTTGGTTCCTCCTCGTCGAAAATAAAATCAAGTGGGTCTATGACCTTAGAGGAGGAAGGGTAAGAGGATTATTCGCTGGTCCATAGGTCACATAAGAGGAGGGTGGTCACTGATGATAAATCTGCACCCGTGGTTGATCCTCTTGTGCCTGAATCAGAACTTTCTGCTCTTGAAGATGCAACTCTCTCTCCTGTTCGTGAGTTTGTTGATCACCTGTTCCAACAAGGTTTTGGTACCATCTCTGATGAAGCTCCTCTTGCTGTTTTCTCTCCTCCTTCTACTAAGAAACTTTCATTTATTGCTCCCATTGCTGCCTCTGTTCCCATTGCCGTTCTTGCTCCCGTTGCTGCTCCTCAACCTACTCCGTCTGTGTCTCCTTCGCCTGCCCTCGCTTCCGTGCCTTCTGCTGTTGAATTAGGGTCTTTCAGCAGGGGGTGATGAAGCAAGTTACAATAGAGGTTCCTGTGGCGGGCAGCCTCTTGAAAAAGTCGGGCCAGGCTGATATATGGTTAAAGCCATTGATAGGTTCGACTGAGAAGTCTAAGTTGGAAAGCCACAGCTCCCTGACTTGGATGAACGTGATTGTACATTCGCCCTTAAAGGTAAAACTTTCTTTTCCTTTATATGTACTTATATATATTCTTACCGTATCTAATTTATCATTTTATGTAGATCAACCTTATAGGCACAGAGCTAATGAAGAGAATTGTTCAAACGGAGCAAGAAGAAAATGACTTCCATATTAAGGTTGATAATTGGAAGGAGCAGTACGAGAGTTTACAACTTGACATGGAGGCAATGGAGGAGGAAAAGTGTACCTTGGAGCGGCAAGTTAGGGTTATGGCAACAGAACTGGCCGCTGAGAAGGCGTCTTCGAACCAGGCAGGTAAGGACAAAAGTGTCTTAGAGTCTTCATTTGCGGAGAAGCTTTCCTGTGCCACAGAGGAGATTAGGAGCCTGAAGGCTTTGTTGGACCAGAAGGAGGTGTACTCTGGAGAACTTGTTCAATTTCTCACCCAAACCCAAGAAGACCTCTGTAACTCTTCAAAGAAGGTCCAATTTCTGGAAAGATCCATCGCTCCTTTACAGGCCTCTCATGATGCTGCCGTGGCTAAAAGAGATGAGCTAAGAGCTGAAGCTGAACAATGGGATAAAGACTACGAGGCTCTTGAAGAGAAAGCATCCATCGATATTAGTTGGAATTATTTGAATGCCCGTCTTGACACATTGACGGAAATGGGCCAAGAGGGTTTTGACTTGGAAGCCGAAATTGCTAAAACCAGCGAGACGATTGAGAAGTCTCAGCAAAGTCAAAATTTCTCTTCACCTGAGGCTGAGGTCCCTGCTGCTCGTGTCTCGCCATCTCAAGCCGCTCCTCCTTCCAGTGAATACAACACCCCATCTAGTGAAAAAGTTTAAGGAACTTGGTTCTTTTTTTTTATTTGCAACAATTGGTGGTTACCCCCGGTCCCATTAGGGGTAAAGTTCGGTCCTTTGTAAGTCCTCAACTGAAAACTTAGGGGCAACTTTTGTATAAACAAATTAGGCTTAGACTAAGTTAATAATTAGTTTTTTGCCACTATATATTAATAGTAATATCGGCATGACTTTCGATTCCTTTGAGTTTTTGTTTTCACTCTCAAATCTTTGCATACTTTCTTTTTGAGGTTTTTGGTTTAAATCTGAGTTTTTGACTTTGCATTTTAAAAAATGCATAGATTTTTCGTACATTTTCGTAATATGCACGATTTATAAAAAGATGGCCCTTTTTTTATCGACACTTAATGAAGAAGACGTCTCAACTTCATAATGGTGTAAATGTACAAAAGAGAGATAGGAGCTTCACATGTTTTTATTTGACAATGTTTTTAAGAAAGTCTTTGTATTGTTTCGAACTTTCACAACATTTTACATGTGTTTGTGTATCATCCATAACTCCTTTGCAATTGTTTTTCTTACAACAGATTTGGTATAAACTTGTACTCGTAACTGTTTTTCTTTTGTAACACCTTTTTCGAATTAATACAAGGGTATAACTGTTTTCATTTATAGCAGTTTTTTGAATAAATATACGGGTATGAATTTTTACCCATAACTGTTTTTGTTTACAACAGGTTTTGAATAAATACAAGGATAATGCTTTTCTCATCCGTAACTGTTTTTATTTACAACAGTTTTTGAATAAGTACAAGGATGTTGCTTCATCTGTAACTGTTTTCATTTACAACAGTTTTTGACTAAGTATAAGGATGTGCATTTTTATCCGTATCTAATATTCTGCCCTTAACCTAAACATTCATTTACATTTACGAATATGTTTTTTTGAAGGTTTTTGAATCAGGTTTTGTGTTTTTTGTCTTTGGATCTTTGATTTTGCTCATAGTACTTGGCTTGTTGGGAAGATGGATCTTTAGGCTTGAGCTTTGACTTTTTGATAGTCTTTTTTTGCTTCTTTTTTGCCTTCCATACTGTATAGTCCCCCAAGTGTTTGAGCTTTGAAGAATGAAATCTCGAGTACTTGACTATTCCTTCCTTATGGTCCTTATCCTGAGAAGGAAAAACATACGGGACTCGAAGGTATATAGTTTAGATGATGACTGATTAACCCTTTAAAAATGTCCATCAGAAAGTTGTAACCCTAGATCGGGAATTCAGTTACTTCCTCGTGTCTGTGCAGGTCTAATATCATCATCTGGTGATGGGTTAGATTTTTGCCTATCATCTAAAATGGTTAGTATAACTTTAACTGTACAAAAGTAAAATCGAAGGTAATGATACCTGACCGGGGGTATTCCCTTTACTTCAGAAGTAATACATCTTCAAATGAACAGCATCCCAACTGGTTGGTAAGATTCTGTCGTCCATAGTTTCCAGCTCGTAAGCGCCTTTTCCAGCAATGCCACAGACTTTGTAGGGCCCTTCCCAGTTTGGATTTAGCTTTCCTGCACCAGCTTCCTTTGTTGATTGGAAGACTTTTTTTAAGAACGAAGTCCCCAATTTTTAATATCTGAGGTGAGCTTTTCTGTTGTAATATCGCTCTATAATTTGTTTTTGGGCTGCCATACGTATTAATGCAGATTCTCTTCTTTGCTCGAGCAAATCCAGATTTTTCCTTAACTCGTCGTTGTTTGTTTCTTCCGTTGTCATTGTGAATCTCGTGCTTGGTTCGCCGATTTCCACTGGTATTAATGCTTCTGAACCATAGACAAGCGCGAATGGAGTTTCTCCCATGGGCAGTAGTTCTGTAAGCCCATAATACTGCCTGTAGCTCGTCAGGCCAGTTTCCCTTGGCTTTTTCCAACCGTTTTATTAAGTTGTTGACAATGACTTTGTTTGTTGACTCGGCTTGACCATTAACCACGAGGTGATATGGTGATGAAGTGATTCGCTTGATTTTCCAGCTTTCGAAGAATTCTGTGATTTGTGAGCCTATGAATTATGGGCCATTTTCACATACGATCTCCTATGGTATTCCAAAGCGGCATATTATGTGTCGCCGTATGAAGCTTTTCACTTCTTTCTCTCGCACATGTTTAAAAGCGTCTGCCTCCACCCATTTTGTGAAATAATCAGTTAATACGAGTAAGAACCGTACCTTTCCTTTAGCTGGGGGAAGGAGTCCTACTATATCTATGCCCCATTTCATGAATGGCCATGGTGACACTACTGGGTGGAGTAATTCTTCTGGCCGGTGCATATTGTTGGCATATCGCTGACATTTGTCGCATTTAGCTACGAAGTTCTCAGCATCTTCCTCCATTTTAGGCTAATAGTACCCTGCTCTAATTAGGGTTTTGACTAAGGATCTTGCTCCTACATGGTTTCCGCAGTGTCCTTCGTGTACTTCCTTCATCACGTACTCCGTTTGATTGGGTCCAAGGCACTTTGCTAGGGGACCTCCAAACATTTTACGGTATAAAGTTTCACGAACTAGCCAGTACCGCGCAGCTTTCCAGCGAAGTGCTTGAGCTGCTTTTCTATCTTCAAGCACTGTGTCGTTCTGCAAAAGGTTTACAATTTCGTTTCTCCAATTCCAGGTTAAATTGTTAAATGTTACCTTATTTTTGTCCTAGTCGATTGCTGAATGAAATAGGTGTATGACAATTGCATTGTCTTTATTTGGTACGTCGACAACTGCTGCGAGGTTAGCTAATGCATCTGCTTCTGCATTTTCCTCTCTGGTATTTGCGTAACTTTCCATGACTGGAATTGCCTCGCTAGGTCTCGTGCCTTTTCCAGATATTGTTGCATCCGAGCCTCTCTTGCAGTATAAGTCCCCTGCATCTGGTTTACCACTAGTTGAGAGTCACTTTTGATCACGATTTGCTCAATTGAGAGTTCTCGTGCCAGTTCAAGCCCTGCAATGACAGCTTCGTACTTTGCTTCATTGTTAGTTATGGGATAACATTTAATGGCTTGTCGTATCTTTTCACCCGCAGGTGATATAAAAACAATTCCCAAGCCGGCTCCTTTTATGTTAGAAAAGCCATCAGTAAATAGGGTCCAGATTCCTGGATTAGCCCCGTTGAAGAGTTGTAACTCTTTTTCCACTTTAGGGATTATGCTAGTA
>ML355327.1:0-16369 GCA_005239505.1 Nicotiana paniculata
TATTTTATTTTATTTTATTTTTATTTTTATTTTTTACTTTTATTTCAATATCAGTTTTATCGTCTTTTGCGAAAGTATATCACATTTCTTTATTTAACAAATAGTAGTATTTATTCCAATACTTTAAAATATTTACTTTTATTGACAATTAATGTAGGTTATTTAGCAAATTTAGCTATTAAATTGTTTTAAGGCACACAAATAGTTTGAGTAATATTAACATATTAATATTATGTAGTATTATATAACATAGCAAATAAAATTATTTTAAATCTAAATTGAAGCCTAAAGAAATATACAAGGAAGAAGGGGAATGTTCAGCAAACTAGGCCCAAATTTCGGCCAAATTAGCCCACTAATCAAGCCTCCCAACAAGCCCAATTTCTAGCTAATTTTAGACCCCTAAGAACTCATTTATCAGCAGCCCATATCCATAGAGAACCCTCTAGAAACCCTTCTCCTAATCCCCCTCTCTCCTCTGAAAACGCAAGGCCTCACCTTTCCTCTTTGAACAAAATTCCAGACTTCTTCCCCCAAAATCAAATATGTGCGCCTCCATTTTTGTTTATATTTTAAACGCTCCTCTCTGTCATCTTTATAAAATTTCATTCAAACAAGAGAGGTTCACAACAAGCCAAAAATGCTCTTCAGACAATCTGATCTTTCTGTACCTGAAGAATCACGTGGGCACCCAGATCTTCTAACGTTCGGATTGAAAAATCTGAATTTGAAATCCCAACTTGAAATCCCGCCCAAATCAGCCCTTGAGGAACCCTATAATTTCTCTATAATACTTTCAATCCATACTAGTTTGAAAGAAAAAAGGTTCAGGCGCCCATTTACCCTTCGGACGACCAGGGAGCTGCCTCCTCCTTCTATGAAACTCACTAATTTTCTAAAATTATAGTTCGACTAGCTCTTTCTCTATTTGATTTGCTAGAGGAGTTTTTCTTTTTCTCAGCCGAGGTAGCGAGTTTGAGGTCGAAGTACGATAGTTGATCGACGACACTCCTAGTTCGCTGCCCGCAAAAAGGTCAATAATCTTCCTTTTCTCTTTCTTTTGATTCTGTAAATTTGAAAATTTATACTTCAGTATTTTGTTAGTTTTGTCTCGTGATTTAGATGTCATGAAAGTAGGCATCAACATACTTTAAGAGACAGTTTGATTCAAGTAATTATTCTCTATTTGTTGCTTTTGGTAGAAAATATATTTAATAGTTGTATATAAAGGACCCTGACTGCATTATTATACATATTAGAAACATGTGTTACAAAAAAAAATCTTTTCTTATTTGTTGTAGAAACCATGGCTTAACTCTTACATAGTTCATATCTATAAGACCTACTTGTTTGTTCTGCGCTTGGGTCTAAAGAATTTTTAGACTTACTTCTCTGGCTGTTTGGCTTAAATAATTTTAAAAATGAGTATTTTGTGTTCAATCTTTGTTTCACTACTTCTGTATTAACAACATGATATAGAATGAAACGACAGGTAAAAGATTGGGTATATATGAAGAAATCTCTTTGCAACTTGATAATATTAAACTTACGAAGGCATAACTTTTGGTGCATTATCATTTAATTTTAGACCTTAAAATGTGATTTTTACTATGATAGCTACTTGGATATGTGGTGAGTGATTTAAGGCCTCAACATATTTTATGAGTAGCATGCTTGTATGAGTTTGCAGATGGATGCATTTCTTAAATAATGAATCACTCTGAATCTCTGAAGCTCTTTTAGCTAAAAGCATATTATTAAAAATTTACGGTATCCACATAAACCAATGTCTAATTTGAGTTGAGTTATGCCTTCTCTTTCTCTCTGTTACATAGTCAATAAAATATACCACCTTATGACAAGCACTATGATTAGACCATCTCTTTTATTGAAGGATATACTGTATGTTGCTAGTGAATTGAGGAACAAAGAAAATAAATTAGTGTCTTTAACTTGATGGGTCGTGACACTGTATCACCTCATAAAGTTTCTTGACTTCTGTAGGAAAATCATAATGAATATCTATATTACAAACTTCATTATCAGAAAAATAAAAAATGGCTTCTCTTTGCGTGTTGTTTCTCGAACGGAACCACCATCGTTTTGGCATAGCTTGTTTCAACTATGCATTTTGTTGTTTCACTGTTCTTCAAATGTTTCACTATGGTATTTTTGAAACATGTTGAGATGTTATATTTTCTTAAGGGGAGATTGACTTGAAGATTTTAAGTTTTGCTAAAGAACTAGAAGTATGTTTCAAAATGGTTGATTTTACTTACTCTCGCTTAGAGAAGCATGCCTTTAGGATAAAATACTTAGATAGCACTTCATCTTGAATTTAATGGAAAGATGTAGAGTTTTTGTTTGAATACTTTTCTGGGGGGATAAATTGGATTTCTATATTATGGTGACTTTCTGGCATGATAAATTATTTGCTTTCACAAAGCTTACAAATTATTGGAAAAGATTACAGTTTGGTCGTTAATCCCTAGTGTAATTTTCTTTCTTGATGTCATTTTTATTCTCATGGTTACTTGAAAAGAGTATGATCTCCTTCCTAATTCTATTTTCCTTTCTCTTTTGCATATACATTTGGAGCAAATGGAGTCTTAATTCGAGACTCTCGCAATGGAGCCTTGTAGCGACTCAACACTACTCGAACATGGAGTCATTGCATACCATATTCCTTAGAGCACCAGATAGCGAGGAAAACAAGGTAAACGCTTGGGGACGCCTATGGCGCCTTTCAATCCCTTTCCTTTATCATTCATACTATTTGACCTTTACTTGTGTGATTTGAGTTTATCTCAAATTTCTGGGACTATATGTTAAAAATTCGTGTTAGCTTAGTATGCGTAAATATGTGGAATCTTTACTTTTATCGATTTGGTATCTTTAATCACAAAAGTGTAGCCTTTAATATAAGAACTTAGAATCAGTTTTAAAGTGGCACTTCAAAACCTTTTCATCAAATTATTTTCTAATGGCCTTGTGTTAAACTTTAGTAACCACAAGATTTTTAAGTCCTGCGGAATGATTTCTACATTATCTATATATGAAAACTATTCCTAAGTCCTAACCTTTGAAGAAGGATTTTTTCGTTGAGTTTGTCAAGGCATGGTGGGGTTTAAATATGTTCCTAAAAGTTATGTTCAAACTATTTATTGTTTGAGTTTCAAATGCATGAAAGTAATTTTCTTTCTCAATCATGAATGTATACAATCCAATTTTGAAAGATTCATTTCTTTCTTCATAATGTTATGCACAATGTTTTTGAATTCAATTGACAAACGTTTTTTAATACAAACACATATTACTACTTCCCCCTTTTTTTTATGAAATTAATTAACTTAAGTTTGGCCGGTTAACCGTAGTTAACGAATCATATAGGGTGCCTTAATAACCTTTCCTATAGGATTAATTATAACTCTTACCCAATCTCTAAAACTAAGCAGATCATATAAAACAGAGTTAACTTTAAGCACTATTTAGTTAAAACTGGTGTCCTAATTCACCATTAAAATAATTAGGTGGCGACTCTCTTTAATCAATTAAACATTCAGAATTACCACATACTCTAGTTTGACCCGTGTTAGAATGGGGTATAACACTTGTGACTTACAGTGTTCTGGGTTTTGGGAATTACTTTTGTACATTCCAGAAGTGTCAGTTGTATATGCCGAGTGGCATTCAATTGCTTATTAGGTAATTGTTACTGTTACTAGTTAATGTTCATGTTTTGTTTCATTTCCGCAAAGTGTTAGGCTTACCTAGTCGTAGAGACTAGGTGACGTCACGACAACTCATGGAAGGAGGAAATTGGGTCGTGACAAGTTGGTATCAGAGCTCTAGGTTCATAGGTATCGTGAATCACAAGCCGATTTATTAGAGTCTCGCGGATCGGTACGGAGACGTCTGCACTTATCTTCGGGAGATATGGAACTTTTAAGAGCAATTATACTTCTTTGATTTCCTTGTCGTGCGAGTTATTGACATCAAATTCTAAAATTCTCTATTCTATTCTTTCTCATAGATGGTGAGGACCTGTACCGGGAGATCTGACTATCAGGCACCAGAGCCCCCTGCCAGATCCGCCAGAGGCCGGGGCCGGGGTAGAGGAAGATCACAAGGTGCAGCTAGACACCTGCGCGAGCTGCGACGGAGGAGCTCCCAGCAACTCCAGTTGGAGCACAGACACCAGAGGTTCCTATTGCTGCAGCGCCTTCCAGGAGACTCTAGCCCAGTTCATGAGCATGTTCAGCACCTTGGCTCAGGATGGATTGATCCCACTAGCTCCCGCCACATCTCAAGCCGGGCGAGGGGAACAGACTCCCACAGCCCGTACTCCTGAGCAGATGGTCCAGGTTGATCAGGCCCCAGAGTTTATTCCTATGCCCCCAGTGGCTCCGGTGCAGCATGAGACCAGGGCAGCTGCTTCTGAGGCAGAGCAGCTCAGACTTGAGAGGTACAAGAAGTACCACCCACCTACTTTCAACGGACTAGCTTCAAATGATGCTCAAGGTTTTCTGGAGGAGTGTCATCATATCCTCCGTACTACGGGCATAGTGGAGATGAGTGGGGTTTCTTTCACCACATTCCAACTTAGAGGAGCAGCTTATCAGTGGTGGCATGCTTATGAGCTGAGTAGTTCTCAGATATATTTTTGCGTGAGTATGTCCCTCAGAGCCTCAGGGATGCTTGGTGTGCGGAGTTTTAGTAGTTGCGCCATGTAACTATGACTATGTCGGAGTATGCAGTCTGTTTCAGTGAGTTGGCTCGACATGCACCAGCCTTGGTTGCCACAGTCCGGGAGAGGGTTCGTCACTTCATTGAAAGACACCACCCCAGTATCAGGACCAGTATGGCCAGGGAGTTGGAGATGGACATCTCTTATCAGCAGGTCGTGAGTATTGCCAGGAGAGTGGAGGGTATGCTTCCCCGGGATAGAGAGGAGAGAGAGACCAAGAGGTCTCAAGAGACTGGTTATTATTCTGGAGCTTGTGCCCAGCAGCTCGCCATGGTAGGGGTTATGTGAGTCGCCATGTTCATTTATCTCTTCCAGCCTCCAGTGGTGTTCCAGCTCCTTCCATACCCCAGGAGCCCTATTATGCACCACTAGTATCCAGTATACCTCATGCTCGAGGTGCTATTAGCGGACAGTCTAGCAGGCCAGGCCGGAGTCAGTCACAGCATCCATGTCCTCTGAGGGGTTATTTTAAGTGTGGTGCACTCGCCATATGGTGAGGGATTGCCTCAGACATAGGAGGGGTGCACCTCCAAAGACTTCACAACCACCTCGTTCTCCACCAGGTCCTCCGGCCATGCTTCCAACGCCAGCTGCTGCCCCACCTACTCAGCCAGCTCGAGGTGGAGGTCTGGGAGGTCGAGGTCTCCCTAGAGAGGGAGGTCAGAACAGGTGTTATGCTCTCCCATCTCGTTCAGAGGCAGTTGCTTCCGACTCTGTCATCACAGGTATTGTCCTAGTCTGTCATAGAGATGCGTCGGTATTATTTGATCCAAGCTCTATGTATTCATATGTGTCCTCTTATTTTGCTCAACATTTGGGGGTATCTCGGGATTCTTTGAGTTTCCCTGTTTATGTATCTACTCCTGTGGGAGATTCTCTTGTTGTGGAGTGCGTAATTGGTTGTATTTGATTGATCTTAGTGGTTTTGAGACCAGATCCAATTTATTATTGCTCAACATGGTAGATTTTGATGTTATCTTGGGCATGGACTGGTTGTTTCCCCATTATGCTATTCTTGATTGTCACGCTAAGACCATGACGCTGGATATGACAGGCTTACCACAATTAGAGTGGAGGGGTACCTTAGAGTATACGCCCCGCAGAGTTATTTCATTTCTTAAGGCTCAGCGAATGGTTGAGAAGGGGTGTGATGCGTATTTGGCCTATGTGAGAGATACCAATATCGATACCCCTACAGTTTAGTCAGTTCCAGTAGTGAGGGACTTCCCAGATGTGTTTCCAGCTGATCTTCCAAGCATGCCGCCCGACAGAGATATTGATTTTAGTATTGATTTATTGCCGAGCACTCAGCCCATCTCTATTCCTCCTTACCGTATGGCTCCTCCTGAGTTGAAGGAATTGAAGGAGCAGTTGTAGAAGTTGCTTGATAAGAGCTTCATTCGGCACAGTGTGTCACCTTGGGGTGCTCCGATATTGTTTGTGAAGAAAAAAAATGGTTCTATGCGTATGTGTATTGATTATCGCCAGCTGAACAAGGTTACCGTGAAGAAGAGGTATCTATTGCCTCGCATTAATGACTTATTTGACCAGTTACAGGGTGCCAGGGTGTTTTCTAAGATTGACCTGCATTCAGGCTATCATCAGTTGAAGATTTGGGAGTCAGATATCCCAAAGACTGCTTTCAGGATCAAATATGGTCACTATGAGTTTCTTGTCATGTCTTTTGGGATGGCCAATGCCCCAACAACCTTTATGAATTTGATGCACATTTTTTTCCGGTGTTATCTTGACTCCTTCGTCATTGTGTTTATTGACGACATCCTAGTGTATTCCCGGACTCGGGGAGATCATGAGAAACACCTGTGGATTGTGCTTCAGACTTTGAGGGAGAAGAGGTTGTATGCAAAATTTTCTAAGTGTGAGTTTTGGCTAGACTCAGTGGCATTCTTGGGTCATGTAGTATCGAGTGATGGGATCAAGTTGGACCTGAAGAAGGTGGAGGCGGTGCAGAGTTGGCCTAGAACGTCATCTGCTATGGAGATCCGCAATTTTCTTGGTTTGGCAGGGTATTACCGTCGCTTTGTAGAGGTATTATCATCTATTTTAGCACCTATGAGCAG
The DNA here is from genome assembly GCA_005239505.1 of Nicotiana paniculata. Classification (NCBI taxonomy): domain Eukaryota; kingdom Viridiplantae; phylum Streptophyta; class Magnoliopsida; order Solanales; family Solanaceae; genus Nicotiana; species Nicotiana paniculata. The sequence goes on from ML355327.1 coordinate 6,829, forward strand.
GATGACCTATAAGGGTGCTCCATTCAGGTGGACATAGGAGTGTGAGAAGAGCTTACAGAAGCTCAAGACGGCTTTGACTACCGCCCCAGTATTGGTATTACCTACAGGTTCGGGGTCTTACACCATCTATTGTGATGCTTCACAGATTGGTCTTTGCGCGATGTTGATTTAGGACGGTAGGGTGATTGCCTACGCGTCCAGACAATTGAAGGTGCATGAGAAGAACTATCCTATCTACGATCTCGAGTTAGCAGCTATTGTTCACGCCTTGAATATCTGGCGCCACTATTTGTATGGTGTTCCTTGTGAGATCTACACTGATCACCGGAGTTTGCAGCACCTATTCAAGCAAAAGGATCTTAACTTGCGTCAGCGGAGGTGGTTGGAGCTACTTAAGGATTATGACATCACTATTTTGTACCACCCGGGGAAGGCCAATGTGGTGGCCTATGCTTTGAGTCGCCGGGCGGAGAGTTTGGGGAGTTTAGAATATCTTCCAGCAGCAGAGAGACCCTTAACATTGGATGTTCAGGCCTTAGCTAATCAGTTTGTGAGATTGGACATTTTTTAGTCGAGCCGAGTGTTGGCTTGCGTGGTCTCTCGGTCTTCTTTTTATGACCATATCAGGGAGCACCAGTATGATGACCCCCATCTACTCGTCCTTCAGGACAAGGTCCGGCGAGGTGATGCTAGAGATATGACTATTGGTGTTGACGGCGTGTTGAAGATGCAAGGTCGAATATATGTTCCCAATGTGGATGGGCTACGGAAGTTGATTCTTGAGGAGGCCCACAGCTCGTGGTATTCCATCCATTCGGGTGTCGCGAAGATGTACCAGGGTTTGAGGAAGCATTATTGGTGGAGAAGGATGAAGAAGGATATAGTTGGGTTTGTGGCTCGGTGCCTCAACTGTCAGCAGGTTAAATATGAGCATCAGAGATCGGGTGGCTTGCTTCAGAAGTTAGAGATCCCAGAGTGGAAGTGGGAGCGGATCACCATGGATTTCTTAGTTGGGCTCCGAAGGACTTCGAGGAAGTTCGACGCTAATTGGGTGATTGTGGATCGGCTGACCAAGTCAGCTCACTTCATTCCAGTGATGACTACATACTCTTCCGAGCAGCTGGCTTGAATATACATCCGAGAGATTGTTCGCCTTCATGGTGTCCCAGTTTCCATCATTTAAGACAGAGGCACCCTCCGACGGACGGGCAGTCCGAGCACACGATTTTGATACTAGAGGATATGCTCTGTGCGTGTGTGATGGAGTTTGGAGGGTCATGGGACCAGTTATTTCCACTTGCGTAGTTTTCCAACAACAACAGTTATCAGTCCAGCATTCAGATGGCACCTTATAAGGCTCTGTATGGTAGGCGGTGTTGGTCCCCAGTGGGTTAGTTCGAGCCAAGGAGAGGCCCGATTGTTGGGTACAGACTTGGTCCAGGATGCCTTGGATAAGGTGAAGGTGATTCAGAATAGACTTCGCAAAACCTAGTCCAAATAGAAGAGTTATGCGGACCGGAAGGTTCGTGATTTAGCATTCATGGTTGGAGAGCGGGTCTTGCTTTGGGTATCGCCTATGAAGGGCGTCATGAGGTTTGGAAAGAAGGGCAAGCTGAGCACGAGGCACATTGGTCCTTTCGAGGTGTTGCAGCGTGTTGGGGAGATTGCTTATGATATTACCTTACCTCCCAGCCTAGCATGAGTTCATCCGGTATTCTACGTTTCTATGCTCCGGAAGTATCACGGTGATCCAACTCATGTATTGGATTTCATCTCAGTCTAGTTGGACAAGGATCTATCTTATGTCGAAGAGCTAGTGGCTATTTTGGATAGGCAGGTCAGAAAACTAAAGTCAAAGAACATTGCTTCAGTACAGTTTTAGTGGAGGGGTCAGCCAGTCGAGGAGGCAACTTGGGAGACCGAGCGGGATATGCGCAGCCGTTGTCCTCATCTTTTCACAGCTTCAGATATATCTCTATGCTCCTTCGAGGATGGACGATTATTTTAAGAGGGGGAGGATGTAACGACCCGGCCGGTCATTTTGAGAGTTAAAGCCCTGATCCCCTTTTAACTACTTCCCCGTATCTATTTCTGCTATTGTGTCTTGCCGGGAGGGTTCATTTTGGGTTGCGGAGTGAATTGAGATACTTAGTCTCTTAATTGGAAGCTTAAGTTAGAAAAGTCGATCGGATGTCGACTTGTGTGTAAACAACCTCGGATTTGAATTTTTATGGTCCCTTTAGCTCTGTTAGGTGATTTTGGACTTAGGAGCGCGTCCGGAACGTGATTTGGAGGTCCATAGTAGAATTAGGCTTGAATTGGCGAAAGTTGGAATTTTGGCGATTTTGGCCGACAGTGAAAATTCTGATATCGGGTTCAGATTGGATTTCTGGAAGTTGGAGTAGGTTTGTGGTGTCAATTTTGACTTGTGAGTAGAATTTGAGGTCATTCGGACGAGATTTGATATGATTCGACGTCGTTTGTAGAATTTAGAATTTCAAAGTTCATTAGGCTTGAATCTGTGTGTAATTCGTGTTTTGATGTTGTTTGATGTGGGTTCAAGGCTTGACAAAGTTAGTATGGTGTTTTAGGATTGGTTGGTACGTTTGGTTGAGGTCCCGTGGGGCCTCGGGTGAGTTTCGAATGCTTAACGGATGAAAAATTGACTTAGGAAAAATTCTGATTTTGCTGGTTCTGGTGTTTCCGCACCTGCGGTGGGAAGTCCGTAGGTGCGGTCCCGCAGAAGCGAGGATGAAGTCGCAGGTGCGTGTTTGGGTATAGAGGTCAGGTTTTGCAGATGCGACGAGTGAACTGCAGAAGCGGAGACGCATCTGCGGAACGATTATCGCAGATGCGGATTGTGGGAAGGAGGTCACATTCCGCAAAAGCGGACGCCTCATCGCAGAAGCACATCCGCAGATGCGAATACTCATGCGTAGGTGCGAAGCCTGGATTCTTAATGAAAATCCACAGGTGCGGAGTCCTAGCCGCAGAAGCGGTACCGCAAGTGCGGTTGTGGGCTTGCAGAAGCAAGTTAGCTGGGCAGAAAAAAGAGAGTTCGAGGGTTTGAAATTCATTCTTCATTTTTGGACTTGGGAGCTCGGAAATTGGCGATTCTTTGAGGGTTTTTCATAGAGAACTTGGGTTAACGATTACTAACTTGATTTTGGTTATATTTCATAAATCTATTGTTGTATTCTTCATCTAATTAAGGAATTTGAGTGAGAAAGTTGGGAAGATGGGAAAAAAATCCACAAACAAATTTCTGAGTTTTGGATGGGATTTAGGCATCGAATTTGGAAAATTTTGGAACGAGTGAAATCGTAAGTGAACGGGTGATCATAATTGGTAACTTTTACTCGATTCCGAGACGTGGGCCCCAAGAGGCTTTTTGAGCGATTTTCCAAATTCTTGCTTTAGCTTTGATTCAGTTCGCTAGATTAGTTTCTTGTAGTTTTGTTTATGTTATGTAATTGATTTTGCCTAGATTTGGGCCATTCTGAGTCAGATATTCGTGGAAAGGGCATTATTTCGGATTGATTTGAGCTTGGTTCGAGGTAAGTGGCTTGCCTAACCTTGTGTGGGGGAACTCCCCTTAGTATTGGTACTATTGTTGATATATGAGTGTCGTGTACGTGAGGTGACGAGTAAGTACATGAGCCAATTGTTGTAAAAATCCTATTTCACTAAATAATAACCCGTCTTTCCTCTTATTTGAACTTATTAGCATGTGTAGTATCCTGTTAGACTCAGAAAACATGCCTACTTGCCTTAACTGTTTACCTGAACTATGTGCAGCATGTTTAGTGGATTTTACCTGTTTTCCTTAACTTGTACTTAGGTTAAATTGTAAGATTTCATGCCGTAACTATTGAATTCTATTTTTTGGCTGCATATTTACTTTGGGACTACAAAACGGTATTTTGGGAGATCCGATTTACTGCATATTTACTTTGGGACTGCGGAACGGTATTCTGGGAGATCCCCTGTAATGCATATTTACTTTGGGACTCCGGAACGGTATTCCGTGAGATCCCCTGTACTACATATTTACTTTGGGACTACGGAACAGGATTCTGGGAGATAATCCTGTCTTGCACATTTACTTTGGGACTACGAAACGGTATTCTGGGAGATCCCCCTGCACATTTATGTTGGGACTACGAGACGGTATCTCGGTAGATCCCCTGTTGTTTTGTTGTGTACTGAGCTATTAATTTCTATGTTTCTTCCTTGTTAAATTTCAGCCTCTACTTTCCGCAATATTTCATTTTTCCTTGCCTTATTTTATATATATATATATATATATATATATATATATATATATATATATATATATATATATATATATATATATATATATATATATATATATATANGGCCCTGACTTGACCTCGTCATTACTCGATCGAGGTTAGGCTTGACACTTACTGAGTACCACTGTGGTGTACTCATGCCCTTTCCTGCACATGTTTTTCGTGTGCAGATCCAGGTACATCATACCAGCCTCATCGTTGGTGCAGTCGTTGCTGATTACTGGAGACTTCAAGCTACATCTGCCCGTGCCCCCAGATACTCGGAGTCCCCCTCTATCCCCTTATTTTCATTTTCCCTTCTTTATGTAGAAATGATGTATAGAACAGTTAAGACTCCTTTTAGTAGCTTGTGACTTACGGTGTTCTGGGTTTTGGGAATTACTTTTGTACATTTCAGAAGTGACAGTTGTATATGCCGAGTGGCATTCAGTTGCTTATTAGATAATTGTTACTGTTAGTAGTTAATATTCATATTTTTTTTATTTCCGCAAAGTGTTAGGGTTACCTAGTCGTAGAGACTAGGTGCCGTCACGACAACTCATGGAAGGAGGAAATTGGGTCGTGATAGTGGCAGAAAGGAAACACAGGACCATCTTGGAAATAGCTAGATCACTCAGATTTCAGGCTGTTGTACCTTTAAGATTTTGGGGAGAATGTGTTGCTACAACAATATACTTACTTAATTGACTGCCTTCTAAAGTTGTTGGATACAAATCACCATTTGAGATGTTGTATTTGCACCCTCATTCATTTTCCCATCCTAGAGTTTTTGGATGCTTATGTTATGCCACCAATCCTTAAGTGCTGGATAAGTTCTCACACAGAGCAATAGCTGCCATGTTCTTAGGATACTCCTCCACTCAAAAGGGGTATTTGTTGTACACTCTGCATTAAAGAACATTCATATTCAACATGAATATTGTGTTTCGGGAGAATATTTTTCCCTTCAAGCATGCAACTTCCACTGGAAATCTCGTGTTTCCTATCCTAGATTTGCTATCTCCTACTCTGAGCAACATCACTTCTCCTTCTACTGCACCATAAGCAATAGGGGTGTCTTTTGACACACGTTCAAATCAAATGCCTGCAGACTCTTCTTAGAGAGATCCTCACTCGGCAACAAACTCAAAAGAAGTTGTTTCTGTACCCTCTTCCGCTGTTGATCAATTGCCTGATGTAAGTCACAATACACCTGTGTTTCCTCAACAAACTGATGAGCTTCCTGCTGAACACATAAGATCATCTGGACCAAGAAAGCCACCTCTGTGGCTACAAGACTATGTCACTACCTCTAAAGGCTCTAAGTGCACTTATCCTATATCTTCTTATGTGGACTACTCTTCTATCACTCCATCCTATAAGCAAGTCCTTGCATCCTATTTAGCTCTTTCAGAACCAACTTCCTTCATATAAGCTGCAACTGACCTTAAGTTGATAACATCAATGAAGTTGGAAATTGCAGCCTTAGAGGATAATCACACTTGGAGTATTGCAGATTTTCCACCTGGGAAGACCCCTATTGGTTGCATGTGGGTTTACAAGATTAAGTAAAAAGCATCTGGTGAAGTAGAAAGGCTCAAATCTAGGCTAGTAGCTAAAGGTTACAGCTAGAAGGAAGGGTTGGCTTATGGAGAAAATTTCTCCCCTGTGGCCAAGATTGTGACTGTTAGGTCTGTTATTGCCTTAGCAGCCTCAAGACAGTGGTTGATTTTTCAAATGGATGCTCACAATGTCTTTCTTAATGGTTATCTCAATGAAGAAGTCTATATGCAATTTCCTGAGGGGTTTGCTAGACAGGGGGAGACTCATAGGAAGATCTACAAACTACATAACTCCCTTTATGGGCTTAAGCAAGCACCTAGAGAGTGAAATATGAAGCTGATAGATCCCTGCTCAACATGGGCTTTCAACAAAGTCATTATGATTATTCTTTATTTACAAAGAAGGTCGGGGATGACATAGTTGCCATATTGGTATATGTTGATGATCTTCTAATCGCTGGGAACAACTAACAACTATTTTGTAGTACTATATTAGACCTCAAGAAGAGGTTCAAAATGAAGGATCTAGGAGAACTTAAGTTCTTCTTAGGAATTGAGTTTGCAAGGTCCAAAAGAGGAATTCTTATGTGCCAAAGAAAATATTCCCTAGAGTTAATTTCTGAGTCATGTTTGAGTGGTGCAAAACCAGCTGGAACACCACTAGAGCTGATTCAGAAGTTAAATTCAGTGGAGTATGATAACTGTTTAAAAAATTACAACATTCAGGTAGATGAAGTTCTTGACAATCTTGGTGCTTATCAAAGACTCATTGAAAGATTGTTGTATCTCACTATGACAAGACCTGATATTGCATTTGTAGTTCAGGTTCTTAGTCAGTATATGCATTATCCTAAAAGCTCTCACATGGAAGCAGCACTAAGAGTTGTAAAGTATATAAAAGAGGCTCTTGGACTGTGGGTGTTCTTGCCTGCAAAATCTTCTAATTAGTAAAGTGCCTATTGTGACTCAGATTGGGGGGTGTTGATACCCAATTTTTCCCTATATATATTTTCAAAATAATGCATATGCATCAATTAGTATTTTTCCCATAATTTTCTTTAATTTTAAAAGATTTTTAATTAATTTATTCCATCATTTTATTATCTAAATAATTACTAATTGCATCACAAATAATTTTATAATAATTTTATTGCTTAATTTTATCATTTTATATTTATATTAAGTTTTAATTATTTCATGCATAATTAAATTTACATCTTCAGGTTATAATTGCAATAATAGCCCATGTGTGCATAATTGCTTTATTTTTACGCGAAAATCACTTTTTAATATTTTATAATATTAAATAATTATCTTAAATTATTTTCATACATAAATAGCTTTTTCATCATTTAGTAACTATTTTTATAAATTATTTATTCAAACTAAATGGGTATTTAAAATATAACCCCTTTCAATTAACTTTTTTCGGACCCAGTTACTTAGCCCAACATCAAAAATGCTTAACCCAATACCCTGATTCAATGACCCATAACCCATAACCCACCCAGCCTAAATCAATCATGGCTGTTGATCTCAGAAGATCAACGGTTCAGGATTCATTTTCCTTTTTTAATACACCAAACGACCTAAACCCTACCCATTTCCACAAATCCGCCGCCCTTGAAACCCCTTCCCTCCTCTCTTCTCTCTCACCCTTTCTAAATCTAGACCGCCGTCATCAAAATCCCTCCGATCCATGGGTTCTTCTTCGATTCCAGGCCTTATTTAGCCTCCTATATGTAGGTGTTCCGATTTTCGTGTTGCTCGAGGGTAATCTCAAGAAGCTTGAGCCAGATTTGGTTTAAATCCCTCATTTTCTCGATGAGTCCGTCTGTGTTGACTCCTATTTCTGTGAGTACTAATATCTTCGTCTTTATGGCTTCAAATCTCTAGTTCAAACCAGATTTTTCTCACCTCTGCTTATGTTTTACTGTTTCTGGCTAAATCCATTCAGATCTCTTTAGATCTGAAGCGATTTGAGTTTGTTTGTTACTTTTCCTTTAATATTCTGCTATTTTTCCTATTATTGTCAACCGATTTTTGTTTCCCCCTAAAAGCTAGGGTTTCATCTTTTTAAGTTTCTGCAAAATATTTTAAAACGTTTAAGTTCTTAACTCTGGTTTTCTTCCTTTGATTTTAGATTGATTTTCATCCCTATGTATTTATACCCTAGGGTTTCTAATTATTCTACTGCTTGCTTTAATGTTCGCCCGTTTTATTTTGGCTCTATCAAATAAACCGATTAACTGGTTTACTTGCTTAATTAGGGTTTGAAATTGTACTCATTTTCTAAAACTGATATCTTTTCGAAAGATTCTTACTTATTCTTTCCTTATATGTGATTCATAATTGGTACCACTTTCCTTAATTATATTGCTGGCTTGATTTCTAGGTTTTGATTATTTTGACCGACCTGTAAATGATCTCTGAATTTATTGCTTACCTTATTAAACCTCAATCTTGGATGCTAATTGATTCTCCCTAATTTAAGTGATATTTCCCGAATTCTCTCTTATTAATTGATTGATTAATTGATGTTGCGTGCCTTATTTGTGTGCAATTGATTCTCCTGCCTTATTGGATTTACTCTGTTATATGCTATATAAACATTTCATTGTTCTGATTTTCAAACACATGCTGAGACACAAGCTCATTCTTACAAACCTATACTCATACATTTACACTCACACAACTTGGGTTCTTTCTATCACTCTGATTTGATGCATTGTCTAGCCGGCTGAAAGCCAAGGCTAGACTCTTGGATTCAAACTGCCTTCACATTCTTGTTTACTCTTTCCCCTAACTGGTATGCCTCAATTCTTGTTATTTTGTTCTATTCTATATGTTATGTGGTCAGTTTTAGACCTCAACATGCTTCTGTTTTGATACCTGATTCCTAACCATCTCTTTCTCAATTACTATGCCTTAGTTCTTATTATCTTGTGCTGTTTCATGTGAGTTATATGACTAGTTTATTTCAAACCTCGATATGCTTCTGTTTTCCATATAGTTCATGTTTATTTCTCTCTCAACTAGCATGCCTCATTCATGTTAACATACTCTGTTCTGTGTGCTTACCTTAGCATGTTTCTGTCTGATCCATGGTTTCTGTTTACCTCTTTCTAAACCAGTATGATTTGGTTCCTGTTCTATGTGTTTGTTTGTTTAGATACTTCAAACTTCAACATGTTTCTATGTAATACATGCCTATATGGTCTCACCTAGTGGTAATTAATAAACTGAGTAATCTTCCATAATGTTGTTTGATTCAGCTATAAATTCCCTAATATGAACATGTTTAGATATTACAAATATGTGTATCCAATCTTGTCTGTTAGTTCAAAGTGTCTCTCCTCTTTGTAAATCACTTTAAGTACTAGTATGAATACTTAGTTTGAATAAGTGCTAAATCTGTTTAAAACTATGTGATTGTTGTTTCTTGGCTCAGTTATGTTTGCAATCATGTGGTCTGAACTTATTCACTTCTGAAAATTAAATTATTTTTCTAAAACTATCCCTCTACCCCTTATATACTATTTTAAAACTTCTACTCTTAGTTATCTATGTTCCTACCACTCCCAATTGTCACACCTCTTTTATATCCCACAACCCTATTATGAGGTTGGTGAAAAGTTTTTCCAATCGAAGTGACGTTTTGAAAAGGGATTATTTATTATTTAG
>ML355330.1:0-35525 GCA_005239505.1 Nicotiana paniculata
GTCACTTTAATTGGAAGAACTCCCATACCCCTTTGGGGCGTATAATAAAGGAGGTGTGACAGCATCCCTCACAGGTGTGGACACATATACGGGGGCATTCAAAGAATTACGAGGCACAACCAAATATGAAGCAAAATAAGGTGACACATAGGAGTAAGTAGACCCCGGATCAAATAAAACTAAAGCATCTCTACTGCAAACTAAAACAGTACTTGTAATGACATCATCGGATGACTCAGCCTCAGGTTTGGCTAGGAAATCATAACATCGGGGCTGGCCCCCCACCACCTTGAACCATATCCCTGGGACGGCCTCCACCTCTAACGACCTGACCTCCACCTCTAACAGTTTGGCCCCTACCTCTGGCTACCTGACCCCTACCTCTGGATAGATGAGCATACGGGGCAGCAACTGGTGCCGGAACCATGGAACGAGAACCCTGATGCTGTGGGAGAACACCCAATAATCTCAGGCAGGTCCTTCGGATATGGCCATAATCACCACACTCGAAACATCCATCCTGATACTGTGGCAGTGGTAACTAATACTGACTCGGACGAGCCGGCTGACCACGATAATAACTCTGAAGAGGATGTTCCCTGATAGGAGCTGGTGGTGCACTATAGGCTGGCTGCCCAGAAGGACGTACATAAGAACCATGACTCCTTGAAGCACTGTGGGATACCTGATGCGCTGAATGGAACGGCCTCGTAGGATGGCCTCTAGCAAAAGTACCCCTGCCTCAAGATGAGGCGTCGCTGAACCCACCAGAATGACGAGGTCTCTTGTATGACCCGTAACTTCCCTGTCCAAGAACCATCTCGACTCGTCTGGCGACATTGGCCGCATCCTGAAAAGAAATCTCGCTCCCAGTCTCCTTAGCCATATGCAATCTAATAGGATGAGAAAGTCCCTCAATAACCCTCATCACCTATCTCTCTCTCTCTCTCTCTCTCTCTCTCTCTCTCTCTCTCTCTCTGTGTGTGTGTGTGGAAGCAAAAGAATAGCATGACAGGCCAAATCCACAAAACGGGTCTCATACTGAGTAACAATCATGTCGCCTTGCTGGAGACGCTCGAACTGACGGCGGCGCTCCTCTCTCAAGGTGATAGGCAAAAATTTCTCTAAGAAGAGATGTGAGAACTGGTTCCAAGTAAGAGATGCAACCATCTGGTCTGGTCAACAGATAATACCTCCACCATTTCTTAGCGGAACCAGTCATCTGAAAAGCAGCAAAGTCGACCCCATTGGTCTTCAATATACCCATGTTCCAAAGAACCTCGTGACAGCTGTCAAGATACTCCTTAGGATCATCTGAAGTATCATCACTGAAATGAATTGGAAAGAGCTTGGTAAACCTATCCAATCTCCATAAGGACTCAGAAGACATAACTGATCCATCACCGAACTGTGTCGGAGCAACTAGCTGGACTACTCTAACTGGATAAGCTGCTGGAGTCTAAAACTTGGGAGTCATCTGCTCCGGAGTGTGAGTAACAGGAGTCTGGGATCCTCCTCCGGCCTGTGATACGGCTGGTGCCATGGGAAATGCGCCATTCTGGGCCACACTCTCCATAAGGCCCACCAATCGGACCAAGGCATCTTGAAGCACTGCGGTGGCAATAAACCCCACCGGAACTTGACCTGGTTCGGCAGGAATAGTCTGAGCTGGAATATCCTCATCGAAATCTACTTGAGGCTCCACGGCTGGGGACGCTGCTCGGGCCTTGGGCTGAGCCCTGCCCTTACCTCAGCCTCTGGCACGGCCTCGGCCTCGACCTCTGCCCCTCGTAGGAGCTGCTGCTCAAAATATCCATAGAAATTTAGATATCGCATATATTTACAAAGCGAAAAACTTAAGAGTCTGAGAACTTAAATATACATAAATATTGAAGGAGTATCGCCTAATGTTACCGACTTAAATAATAGTTAGTCCTCACTTATTCTTTGTGAATTTCGCCGTTTAATTTTGTATTATTTTATATTTTGCAATAAATTTATTACATAATTCAAATAAGAAATTCTTTTATACAAGGTATTTAATATGAGAATCTCTTACCTATCCATATAATGAAGAATTCAATGCACAAAATTTAGTTGATTTAAACTCTTAAATATTAGAAAAAAGCTTAAACACAAGCAATAATATTAAAAAGATTGCTTATAGGTAAACGACCTCGGACTGTGGATTTTATGGCTCGGATATCTTCTCTAGGTGATTTGGGACTTAGAAGTGTGTTCGGAATGTTATTTTGAGGTCCGAAGGAGAATTAGACTTGAATTGGCGAAATTGAGGTTTTGGCAATTTTCGGTCGGCAGTGAAAAATTAGTTGTTGGGATCCGAATGGAATTCTAACAGTTGGAATAGGTTCGTAGTGTCATTTGTGACTTGTGTGCAAAATTTGAGGTCAATCGGACTTGATTTGATAGGTTTCGGCATCGAATATATAAGTTGGAAGTTCTTAGTTTTATTAAACTTGAATTGAGGTGTGATTCACCGTTTTAGCATTGTTTGATGTAATTTGAGGCATCGACTAAGTTTGTGTCATATTATGGGACTTGTTAGTATACTTGGTTGGGGTCCCATGAGGCTCAGATAAGTTTTGAAAGAGTTTTTGGAAGATTTTAGCGTTTTGAGCATAAGCATGTAATGATCCAAAGGTCCATTTTTAGTTCTAGAGATCGAAATTTGATTTCGAGACTTCGAAAATTTTGATAATGAATTATAGGAGTGATCTGAAAATTTTGGTCTAATTTCATCAAGTCGCGATTGGGTTTTTGACGCGAAACATTAGTTAATTATTTAGCGAGCGAAATGGGTATCACACTGAGCAAATAATCTCCGAATTGAGTTTCGATTGAAGGAATATGTTCGTATTATTATTTGTGACTCATATGAACAAGAATCATCGAATTCCGAGTTCGTATGGTGGAGTTAGAGCCTTTTTATTGAAAATAAACATTGTTGGTGCGACAGGATCTGGTGCGCACCTTTAGCGACCAGATTTGGCACTTTTAGCGACGAGAATTAGCTTTTAGCGACCGTAATTGGTTTTTTTTTTAATGATGTTCTATTTTTTAAAGCCCGTTTTAGCATTTTTTTGTGAAAGAACATGGCTTGTGGCGATTTTTGAGCGAGAAGTCATGGAAAATTTTGGCGTAAGTCACTTGTGTTCATATCTACTCCATAATATTGTATTATCATCGAATATTCCGACTAGATTTCATGTTTTTGAGGTGTAAATTGAGGATTTGAGCCTAGAGATTTGAAAATAAAATTTGAAGATTTGGAGGCCGAATTGTTATCGGAATTTAGTAATTTTGGTATGATTGGAATCGTGGTTGAATGCATTGTCGGATTTGGTGAGTTGCATCGAATTCCGCGACATGGGCCCCACGGGCGATTTTGAGTTAAATTTCGGATTTTGTTGGAAAAATTAGTATTTTCATATAGAATTAATTCCTATAATTAGTATTGACTGAATTGAATTAATTGTGGCTAGATTCCACTCGATTGGATGCCGGTTCGAGGGGCAAAGGCATTTCAGAGTAGGATTTTACTCGGATTGAGGTAAGTAATGACTGTAAATCTTGTCCTGAAGGTATGAAACCCCGGACTTCACAGTTTATCACTGTTTTGGAGTGGCGCACATGCAAAATGAAGAGTGTGTGACGCGCATTGTTGAGGGATTGTGACTTGGTCCCTCCCGTGGAAACTATTAGGTTGCGTAATTCTAAATCATATGATATTTCATGTTTTAAAGATCATTACTATGTTTTGGGTTGCACACCATGTTTGGGGCCTTGTGTCAACCTGTTTGAACCCCTTGGGGGATTTTTACTGTTATTCCTCACTATGTTGACTTATGATTTACACTGAGTCATATTATGTTTAACTGATTTTGAAACTCAGTCTTACTTACATTATTTTGAGATATAAAATGATATTTTGGATCGAGTACCCCGTTTTACTGATAGCCTGAGTGGCTTTTTGAGAGGTTTCTGACTGAGTGAGGCCGAGGGCCTATGTTGTGAGGATATTATGGGATCGGGCTGCGCGCCGCAACATGTTATACTGTTTATGATGACTGAGTGAGGCCGAGAGCCTGATTTGTGAGGATATGATATGAGATCAGGCTGCACGCCGTAACATGTTATTGATAGGCCGAGTGTCAGAGTGATTGATGCCATGATTTGGCTTGTTATAGCGCTTGGGCTGAAGGAGCCCCTCCGGAGTCTGTACACCCCCAGTGAGCGCATGTATCTACTGAGTGCGAGTGTCGAGTACCGAATGACGAGTGATTGGGAGGCATGAGTGACTGTGAGGTTTCCCGAGAGGCTGATTATGAGTGATTGTGAGGTATGCTGAGGGACTGTTTCTGAGTGATGTTACGCCCGAGGGGCGAGTTATGATGCATGTTTTTCGCCCGAGAGGTAAGTTATGATTTTATCACTTTTTACACTAAGCTTCTTGAATTTCTATTGAAACTGTTGGAAAAATATATTCCCAAATGATTTTTACTGAAATCGGTTTTTGAGCGTAATGATTTAACGTTTATACTGTTAGGAAAGAAAGACTGTATTTACTGTGAATTTATGACGTGTTTTATGTGTTTCTTACTGCTCAGACCCTATTTACTTTTATTACTTACTGAGTTGGCGTACTCGCATTACTCCCTGCACCTTGTGTATAGATTCAGGTGCTAGGGCTGACTGAGAGTTGATTTATTGTACCAGAGATTCACGGAGATTTGCGAGGTAGTTGCACGCATCCGCAGCTTTGCCCTTCTCCTTATTATTATTATAGTGTTTATTTTCCAGACTTGTGTTGTCTTTAGATGCTCATGACCAGTGACTCCGGGATCTTGGGTTATATCTATTATTCGACATATCTTAGACTGTTTCAAAAAAATTCTTAAATGAAACTGTTATGATTTATCGGTTTAGAAATGTTATAAACGAAAGGTTCTTTATGTTTTTGAAAAATTTCAATTGGCTGGCCTAGTATCACAGCGTCATCACGGTCGGGGATAGTTTTGGGGTCGTGACAACCCGATCCCACCAGACATCAATATCAATAGGATAATTCACCCTTATTTCTCCATATCAAACCACCCTTATTCCTTATGTTGCAGCGTGCAACTCGATCCCACCGTATAAACATATTCACCCTTATTCCTCCTTATCAATCCTCATTTATTCCTCCTGTTGCAGCGTGCAACCCGATCCCACCATATCAGTACCAAACACTCAATTTACACAGTCAATTTACAGTCTAAATTACAAAACCTTTACGATAAATAAATACCAAAAGAACAAAGCAAGGGAAACCTTGATCGATATAAAGTCTACTCAAATTATACTACACAACGAGACAAATCCAACATTTACAATAAGAGGTGCAAACAAGTCAAATTAAGCAAATAGCAGGGATTAGGGGACCTATAAGTAGAACTAACATAGCTAACAGGAGAAGATGTTGATTAACACGTAGCAGTTAAGCATGGAAGCATTTAGAGCATATAACAATTAAGACAGAGAATGAAACAATTAAAGGAAAGCAGTAAATCAGGGAAAAACAGATAATTTGGCGACGTATAAGCACTCGTCACCTTGCATATACGCCTCTCACATGGATTTCACATAATCACATAGTCCGAGGATTCCTAATTTCCTCAAGTCAAGGTTATACACACACTTACCTCGATCCACATGCCACTCACTGCTCAATTACCGCTTTTCCTCTAGATTTCACCTCCAAACCACTCGTATCTAGCTATAATTAACTTAATAATATCAAATATTTCTAAAGAAATCAATTTCAATACATAAATTTAGGTTTCCCAAACTTTCCCCAGAAAGTCAAAAATCGACCCCGGGCCCGCTTGGTCAAAATTCGAGGTTCAGACCAAAACTCATTTACCCATTCACCTCCGAGCCCGAATATGTAATTAGTTTCGGAATCCGACCCCAAATAGAGGTCTAAATCCCCAATTCGCAAAAACCCCAAATTCTCCCAAAATCTCTAATTTCTACCATGAACACTCTAAATTTTAGGTTGAAATTTCAGGAAATACAATGGGAAATTGAAGGAAGATGATTTGGAATCACTTACCAATACTTTGAGGAAAAAATTATCTTTTGAAAATCGCCCCTAGGTTTCCTATATTTTGAAAATGTGAAGAAATGGCTTGAGTCCCGATATAAATAAACTCACTGCCCTGCGACTTTCGCACCTGCGGTGCAGGGGTCGCTCCTGCGGATCCGCTTCTGCGGACCAGATGTCCGCTTATGCGGAAAAGGCTGGGCCGAATGGGGCCGCATCTGCGGAGTGAGCTCCGCTTCTACGGTCCCGATCCTGCGGAGAAAATCCTGCATCTGCGAAAACTGGCCTCCCATCCTTGGTTCGTACTTGCGGGGCTTGGCTCGCACCTCCGACCAAAGGCTGGCGGGTGCGGGCACACCAGATCTGGTGCACCAGCAGCCCTATTGAGTTTTAAACTCAACTTGCACATCGTCCGAAAGGCACCCGAGCTCTCGGGGCTCCAAACCAAACATGCACACAAGTTTAAAGACATCATATGGACTTGCTCGTGCGATCAAATCGCCAAAATAACACCTAGAACTACAAATTTAGCACCAAATCGCATGAAATTCTCAAGAACACTTTAAAAGTCCTTTTTTCACAACCAGACATCCGAATCACGTCAAATCAGTTCCATTTCTTACCAAATTTCACAGATAAGGCGTAAATATCATAACGGGTTTGTACCGGACTCCGGAACCAAAATTTGGAACCGATACCAACAAGATCAAACATAAACCAATTTCTTAAAATCATTAGATTTTTAGTCTTTCAATTTCAACAAAAATTCATATCTCGAGCTAGGGACCTCGGAATTCGATTCCGGACATACGCCCCATATTTTACTACGGACCCACTGGGACCGTCAAAATACAGGTACGGGTCTGTTTACTCAAAACGTTGACCGAAGTCAACTAAAATCAACTTTTAAGGCAAAAAATTATTACTTCATCAATTTTCCACATAAAAGCTTTCGAGAAACACGCCTGGACCGCGCACGCAAATCGAGAAGGATAAAAAAATGAGATTTTAAGCTAAAGAGCACAAAATGAAGATCTAAAACATAATATGACCTTTTGGGTCATCACAATTATAGTTTATTTCAAATTCCTAAATATTAGTTAAATGACTCTTTTGTCGCATATGAATTATATTTTTAAAGGATAAAAAAACGAATGACATTTTGCTAAGGGTCTTCATGCTTTTAATATAGTATAGATTTAAGGGAAAATACCAGCTATGTCCATTTATAAGTAGCTCATTACAAAAATTGGTCAATTCATAAAATATTAGCCAAATATTACTAATATTAGCCAATTAGCTATTTGTAGCAAAAAAGGTCAAAATTTTGTTTTCTTTTGAGCGGGTATTATTAAAATAGATCGGGTACACCTTAAGGAGCTTGAATCTCAGTTTTAGGATGATTTGGTGAAGTTTTGAGGTGGTTTGAATTGAAAATTCGAAGTAAAATCGAACATGAAAAAAATGATACGTGTATCATTTGTGTATCACATATGTATCATATTTGTATCAATTGTGTATCACATCTATATCCATGTATACCTGTGTGTGAGATATATGCGTGATACATATTTGATATATGTGCCGCAGAAGAATTTTTTGAACTCAATTTAATTACGAATTTTGATACAAAACCAGTCCAAATCACCTCCAATCTTCCTCAAATTTTGTATGTTGACTTATTTATACATTATCAATGAATTTCAACTATATCCATTGAAAAAGTTCTTTTTTTCCTTAGATATTTGGAATATTGTATTTTTTTTTTAATATTTCATCACCTTATTTGCTACCTCATCCATGAAATTTCCTTTCCGTCTTGCATCTAATGTTGTTAATCACGCTTAAAAATATGAAAGGAGATTTTTGCATGTGATTCTTTGAGAGAAAGAACCTTATTTATTTTTATATATGATTGGCTAATTTTGGTAAGTTATGACTAATGGCTAGATGTTGGTAAGTTTGAGACTTATTTGGGATATTTATGTAAATTTTCCTAAATTTAAAAGCAGGCAGCTTTCTTTTACATCTCATCAAATTTAAGCCTTTACTTAACTTTCTTTTTTGTTCAAAGAAGAAGAGCACCACCGCAGGAAAAACTTCAGCCATGGGCGAGTTGGATTGATTTTGGACGGTCAAAATAAGCCGAGTCAATAAATGGGTGGGTCATTGATCCGCTCAAAAGGAACTTGGGGTGAGATGGGCTGATTCAAGGTAGGATAAAATTTGGGTCATACCAGTCCGCTAAACTCTTACCAAACTTTAATTAATGTGTTATTTTCTTATGAATTGTTAATTATCAAATAAGACTATTTTTTTTTGTTATGGTCATATATAATATATCAAACAAAAAAGTATATTTAAAATATTATAGCAAAGCTACTCATGGATTAATTTGGGCTAAAAATCAGCCAAACTTTAAATGTCTTGAGATGAGTTGCGTCAAGATGAGTTGAGTTCAACAAATATGCGGGTCAATAAATGGGCCAACCTGGCCGAACTAATTATTCACTCGAAACTTTTTACAAATACACTCATGCGGTCCAAAATATTAACCCTGGCATTCCTTTTTCTCCATGAATTACTCTCTTGTCTTTTGTGTTTTCTCTCTCCTGTTCGTTTTTTTCCTATTTTTCCTAGGTTTTCCCTCACTTGTCCTTTCTCCCATTAATTACTTTATGTCTTTCTGCCATTAATTACTTTATGTCATTTTGTACTTTTTCTCTCCTATTTTTCTTACATTATAAATTATTTATCTCTTCACCGTATGTGCTTTTGTCTGAAGGCTTCAAGAGCTTCTTTGTACTTTTTCCCCTGTATTCATAGATCAAGACCCCTCATTCCAAAATGTCTCATTAATGACATACAAATGTGGATCCAAGATTTAAATTTAATGTGTTCAGCTTTTAAGATTTTAGTAGAATTTATCATATAGTTAAAATTATGGGTTCAAATCTAATGCTTATTGAGATTTTAGTAGGTTTTTACATTTAAATTCATACTATGTGTCAGAAGTTACTGGTTCAGTTGAACTCGTATCTAAAACCCTACATCCGTCCCTAATCACATACTGTGATTAACTAACTCTGAGGATTATTGTTATTAGAACTTATTATATGATACACAATCTAATGACAAAAAATGAAAATAAAAGATTTTTTTAAAAGAAAAAATAACTCTAACTAATATATGGTAATATCATGCAATATTTCAGCTGAAAGTTGAATAACACACATTTACCCAACAATATACATCTACGGTATCACAATATACTATAAGAGTATACAATTATATTCCAACATTATACTGTAACATTATACATATAAATCGAAACGATATGTAATAATACTATGAAAATATTCAACAAATATTTAAATTGAAAAAAGTTACCCAACTACTGTGTCACAATATAATATAAGAGTATACTATAATTGAGTGTATAGTTATACTACAACAATATATTGTAACAGTATACATATATACCAAAACGTAACGGACTCAACGTAACGTGGGTAGGGTCGCGTAGTTATTTTGTATGAGTAGAATCAGGGTAATTATTTTGGATTCTATAGGTAATCCTTTATATATCTTTGCATCTATACTCACTTTTTGTGTCACGTTTTAACTTGTGCCCGCTTTGCAAAAAAAAAATTACAAGTGTACCCGTTTTCGCATAACTTCAGCATACGGGGCTGAAGTAGCAAAGGCAATCACACAAAACTTCAGCATTTTAGTAGAGGGGCCTGAAGTAGCAAGTGTGCTGAAATTTTTGTTTGTAATTGATGAACTTAAGCATATTAGCTGAAGTTTTTGTTTAACTTGTGCACGTCTTAACGCAAAGCTTTTGTTTGTAATTGCTGAAATTTTTATTTTTGTAACTGGCGAACTTCAGCTCTAGAGCTGAAGTAGCTGAAGTTTTGTTATCTATTTGCTGAAGTATTTGTTTAACTTGTGCACGTTTTAACGCAAAGCTTTTGTTTGTAATTGCTGAAGTTTTTATTTTTGTAACTGGCGAACTTCAACTATAGAGCTAAAGTTTTTGTTTTGTAACTGGCGAACTTCAGCTCTTTTTGTTTTTGTAATTGGCGAACTTCAGCTCTAAAGCCGAAGTTTTTATTTTTAATTGGCGAACTTCAGCTCTGATAAACATATTTATGGCAATCATCCCATGAACTGAAGTTTCATAGCAGCACCAACAACAGCAGAAGAAAGAAGAAGAAGAAGAAGAAGAAGAAGAAGAAGAAGAAGAAGAAGACGAAGGAGGAGAAGGAGGAGGAGAAAGGGGACTGAAGTTATTTAAAAAGTGGGTACAAATTAAAAATTTTAAAAAAAATGGGTGTAGGTTAAATGGAGACGACCAAATAGGCGTCCCGTGCCATTTTTACTTATATATCTCTTCAATTTAATACGACCTTTTTCCTTTTCAGCGTGGTGGCTTGGGATTAGGCTTTGACTATTGGATCACAACCTAAAAGAACCGGTGGTTACATTTGGGCCTTCTACTTTAATCCTTGTAATGTAACAACCTCATATTTTGTTTGGCCAAATTTTAAAAATTGAAAGTACTTATTCTTTGGAAAAAGAGGTGCCTATTTTAAAAGAGATAAGACATTTTGTTAAGTTTGTGCGATTTAGTAGTAGAAGTTGTTCTATGGAAAAAATCTAATGTTAGTCATTGTCTACGACTTATCTACGACAAAGACTCATAAACATGCTCTCCCTATTTTATAATCTTTTTTATATTTTAATTAAAATCAAGTTTCAATCAAATCTATATTCAAACGCTAGCTTATATACGCGTGATCTAATACGATGCCTTTAGTTAGGCTAAGCCGAAGCCCATAGGCACACCTATTTAGCTAATTGTTCAATTTAAGTATACAAATTAGTTGGTAAAAAAAAAATACAAATTAGTTATTAGTTGAGTGGTATTTATATATCTCTTGATTAATATTAATTTTTTTTGACGTTGTCACGCTTGGTTAACTTGAATATCCACGAATTTTTGTTTTCTATAACTCTCCCTTTCTTTTTGTTTAATATTTTTTTTGGTTGTTCTTCCACCCAACACTCCCTGGTCCCCTCTCCCAAAAAGAAATAAAAAAGAACCTATTACTAATAAAGTATTTATAAGCTTTCCTTTAAATATTTATATAAGTTCATGCCTATGGTTCATTTCATATGGTGCATCTCAATAATCCTATGTGAAGTAAATAGATAGATTTAAATAACTTTGTAAGTAGTAATTGTTAAAAAGGTACTTAAGATTAGTCAGTTCCATTACACAACATGTTATAATTGGGGAAAAAATGATTTCTTTTATGAAAAAGGGCCAAATATATTCCTTTACTTTCGAATGTTGTTTAAATTTATCCTCCGTCCAATCTGATTGTGCGAGCCCTATCATTACACTATTAAAAAAATATACCCCTAATTTGGACGGAATGACACGTGACACTTCAGATTTAAAGAGACCACCCCAAATTTTGATACCTGACCCAACCCTAATTTTTCTACAACTTTAAGATAACGAAACAAAAACTATTTCAAATTTTCAACATGTTTCTCCACCCATTATCCCACTACTCATCTTCACCTCAAATTCCATGATTATCTTTTTTGTTTGTATCCAAACAAAGTCTCTAAATTTTCTGCTATGGAATAGGAATTTCGTTGTAATTTTTGAAGATACAACAACGACAACTACCCAATAAAGTCCCACAAAGTGGGATCTGGGGAGGGTAGTTTGTACGCAGGCCTTACACCTACCCCGATAGGGGTAGAGAGACTGTTTCCAATAGACCCTCGGCTCAGGGAGACATAATAAACACAAAAAGACAAATCATCAGTAACTCCAATAGAAATCATGAAAATAATGGAAGAGCATAAAAACCATAAGATAAATGACATGCAATAACATTAGCAAGATAGACCTCAAGCCCTCTAAGAACAACCCTAACCCAACCCGCCCCACCCCGGGACAGAAGGGTGAAAAGCTCTACTACCCCCTATCCTACAACCCTGATGCTTGACCTCCAGACCTTCCTATCAAGGGCCATGTCCTCGGAGATCTGCAGTCTCGCATTGTCCTGCCTAATCACCTCGCCCCAATTCTTCTTCGGCCGCCCTCTACCTCTCCTCGAACCCACTAACACCAACCACTCGCATCTCCTCACCGGGGCATCAAGCCTCCTCCTCCGCACGTTCCCGAACCATCCGAGCCTCGCCTCCCACATCTTATCTTCCACTGGCGCCACACCTACTTTCTCCCGAATATCTTCATTCCTAATCCTATCTATCATAGTTTTCCTGCACATCAACCTAAGCATTCTCATCTCTGCTACCTTCATCCTCTGGATGTGGGAGTTCTTAACCGACCAACACTCTACCCCCATACAACATGGCCGGTCTAACCACAGCTTTGTAAAACTTACCTTTAAGTTTCGATGACACTTTCTTGTCACACAAACCTCAATATGCAAGCCTCCACTTCGTCCAGCCCGCCCCTATACGACTGGTGACATCCTCGTCAATCTCCCCGTCACCCTGAATCACCGACTCGAGGTACTTGAAGCTATCTCTCTTGGGGATGAACTGAGATCCAAGCCTCACATTCCCACCTACCTCACTCGCCTCAGCGCTAGACTTGCACTCCAAATACTCAGTCTTAGACCTACTCAATTTGAAACCCCTTAGACTCAAGGGTTTATCTCCAGACCTCTAGCCTTATTTCATCGATCAGGACTATGTCATCCGCAAATAACATACACCATGGCACATCCCCTTGGATATGGTGTGTCAGTGCATCCATCACCAAGGCAAATAGAAATGGGTTAAGCGCGGAGCCTTGGTGTAAACCCATAACAACCGGGAAATGCTCTGATTCGCCTCCCACAGTCCTAACATTAGTCCTAGATCCATCATACATGTCCTTGATCGCTCTTATGTAGGCGACCGGCACGCCCTTAGCCTCAAGACATCTCCAGAGCACCTCCCTAGGGACCTTGTCATATGCTTTCTTTAAGTCGATAAACACCATGTGCAAATCCTTCTTCTTATCCCTGAACTGTTCCACCAGCCTCCTAATAAGGTGGATTGCCTCCGTGGTGGATCAACCTGGCATGAACCCAAACTGGTTCCGAACCATAACAATAATATTTTTTTGTTTCTTAGCACGACTCAAATTAGACTCACCCTTTTTTATAGCCCTTCCCCATTTATCCACCTCATTTGACCCGATTCAATGATGTGAATTGAAGCTAAAGAGGACGTTGTGGTAGTTATATTAGTTATTGTTAATGAATAAGTAGTTAACTTTAAGGGTTTTGCAGTTAGGCCCCTTGAGAGTTGATATATACACTTGGCCTATTTTCCCAATACACCCTAAGTTAGTTATCTTATTTTGTCTACACGTGAGTTAAGTGGTATACATAGGTCTTGTAAAGAACATTCCATATTATGGATGAAAAATCCCTTTTCTTTTGCCCTAGATTATTCCTTAGTAGTAACTTCTATTTTCTCTCTAACTTTTAGCTTACATCAGTGGTATCAGAGTGACGCTCTTGGCACCGTAAATCCATGGCTTTCGAAATAACAGAGGTGATGAGTATCCTTCACAAGATGTCTGCCGACATAAATCAGTATAATCAAAGACAAGAACAGATGGGGTTGTGCTAGGAGGAAGCTATTCGAGCTCAAGATTCAGCTCTTCGAGATCTCCAGGAGGTAGTTCATGGAAGAAAAGGACCAAAGAGAGGGAAGAACCCTTCTTCAGGAGATGGAGAACTGTATTCCCCTTTGGTTACTCCGCTGACATTTGGTGATTTAGCTTCACCTATTCAGGTAACAAATAGTCCATTTATGTGAATGCGTTATCATTTAGCTCCCCATTCGGGAATAGATCGCAGAGAACTGTTCCATTGATTGGTGTGACTATTCCACCCCATCTGCCTTCTTCTCTTCTATACCCAAGCTTAACGACTCAGAGAGGTAACCCTACTCCAATTGATACACAATCCATCCAGTCAATATCCCAAATTGGCATGAACCCTATCAGTTCTGGACATTCGAACTTCCAGTTCCCCATTGCACACAACAATATGGCACATATAACTTCTTATAATCCTATACCATTTAATCACAATTTCAGCATTAGTCATAATATCCCACTCCAAAACCCTCAAGCTCAAATTCCCAGAGTCAACTTAGATCAATCACAACCTGCACCAAATGGGTACTATCAGTACCATCCTAATCGGTTCCAAGGAAATTACCCTGAATCTCAAACTCCTTATAATTTGTATGCTCGCAACACCCAATTTCCTTTAGCCTATAATAGTCAAAACACCCACATTCCACTACCTCTCTACCATCACACACCTTATTACAAACTACCAGCTCATATCAACCAACACCTATAACTCTTTAAAACCAAACATACCTAAACAATCATCATGTACCATTGCCAAACGTACCATTCACTAAATATACTAAAGGAGAGTTCCCAAAGTTTAATGAGGAGGATTTGATAACATGGCTATATAAGGTGGAGCAATTTTTCTCAGAGGAAGATGTCACTATTCAGTAGAGGATAAAGCTTGTCAAGACCCAAATCCTAACCCAGGTCGTGATGGGGCCCAACACTGTAGTCAGGCAAGTCAACATCAATCTACTGGTGAGTTTCTTTTAATTTACCAAAACATTTCCAACACTTACTTGGTTTAGATTTTTGACATTGGGCAAAAACGAATAACTTAGACAATCTTACACAGAAATAGTCATAATTTAATATTTACATCCCAAAAATAATGTCTACCAATGTGTGTGCCAGAAACCAGTGTCACAAGTATACATGCATACTAATAGAGTAAAAACAAAAGAAGTAATAGACCGCCCTACTTTCCGAAAAGGGATAGACAAAAATAACAAAAGAAGGCTCCATAGTGCTGCTGAGGGTCGTCAAGAGGAGAAGATCACCGTGGAGTCTAGACCAGGTATACATTAGGGACGAACTCCGAGATTATACCCAGATGCACCCGCCTCAGAACTTGTACAATTAAGTACAAAGCGTAGCATGAGTACATAAACAATATGTACCTAGTAAGTATCCAGTCTAATCTCGACATGACACTTACTAGGGTCAAAATAATATGTTTTAAATGTAAGGCTAAGCGGGGATGGAAATCATGAATAATAATGAAGACATGAACATCAAATATCTTTTACAATTACCTTTACGTGTCAAGTTCTCTAGCATACAAATTACCTAGTTTTCATTTTTCATGGTATTTAACATATACATAATCACAGAACACCCAACATCTAACAAACACATAACATGACGTGAACGTACGATTGACACAATGCGAAAATAAATGTGCACTGCCGAAGAGTCGAACGACTCGAATCATGAATCGAACATGCGACGCAGTTGACATAATAGTAGGGCTACCCCGCTCATACATGCGACGCGGGTTCCCGTATATATACACATAATTATTAGGAAATCAAGATATTGTTGGTAGGCTCGGAATCGGAATGGTGTAGCGAAAATTTAGTCACTTAGTCTTTAAGAATAACCTTAAAGTGGCAGAAGTCAACTGAGAGTTGACTTATTGGTAAACGACCTCGGAATGCAGATTTTATGGCTCAACTAGCTTCGTTAGGTGATTTGAGACTTAGGAGTGTGTTCAGAATAATTTTGTGATGTCCGGTGTAGAATTAAGCTTGAATTGGCGAAAGTTAATTTTTGGTGGTTTATCGATCGACAGTGAAAAATAGGCTATCGGGGTCGGAATGGAATTACAGTAGTTGGAACAGATTCGTAATGTCATTTTGGATATGCCTGCAAAATTTCAGGTCAATCGGTTGTGTTTTGGATAGTTTCGGCATCGTTGGTGGATTTTAGAAATTTCAAATTTCTTAGGCTTGAATCCGACGTGATTTTTGGTGTTCCTAGATTGAAACTAAGTTTGAATGATCATTTATGATGTGTTGGTAAATTTGGTTGGGGTCCTGAGGGGCTCGGGGTTGATTTCGGGGGTTAACATGCACTTTTGGACTTAGAAAAATAGCTGTGTTGCTGGTGTGTTGCAGGTGTGAAATTCTTCTATGCGATCTCGGGGTGATGTATGCGATCGCACATGTTAGTTGGTGAGGCCCAGAAAATTACTCTATGCTACCGCAGGTACACGGTCGCGATAGCAGAGAGAGGAGTGAGGAAGCCAGTGCGGTCGCGTTTGGCTGGTCGCGATCGCATAAGGTCTTGGCGCGCGAGGAGGGGTTGACTGATTGTTTTATGCAAGCGCGGGTGTAGATATGCGATCGCGTAGGGTAGGACTTGGAAGTACTTCGCGAACAAACTCCTAGAGCTGCGATCGTACAGTGTCCGGACATGGGAAGTATAAATTAAAACCCTCCGCGACCATAACCCACTTTTCCACCATTTTTGAACGGGAAGACGCTTTTGAGGCGATTTTTAAGAGAGGAAACCATTGTTCTTCATTGAGGTAAAGGATTTTGGACCCTAAAACGCGATTATATGTGATTAAGGATCAAATTATCATCGTTTAATTTATGAAAATCAGTAGAAAAAGATGGAATTAGGGCCTGAGATTATGAGACCTTTAGGGGATGATTTGAGGGGTCAAACAAACTCTGATTTTAGAGTTCTTTATATGTACGGACTCGTGGGATGATGAAGAACATTTTGGTATAAAATTTGTCTAGTTCCAAGATGCGGGCCCGGGGGTCGGGTTTTGGCTAATTTCGGGTTTTGTGCTAAAATTGGTATTTTTCAATTGGAATTCATTCCCTTAGCATAATTTGATGAGAAAGGTCTGATATTTATAGATCTGGAGCACTCGGAAGTTGATTCGAGAGGCATGCGGGTTGTAGAGTAGCTTTTCGGGCTAGTTTGAGGTAAGTAATGTCTTTAAATCCTGTCCTGGGGGTATGAAACCCCAGACTTTACATCCTTTCACGGATTTGGAGTGACGCACACACTGGATGACGAGTGTGGGGCGTGCACGAATTGGAAATTTGGAAAATGTATCTTTTTAGGAAACTATTGAGTTGCGAAACCGCTTTTAAAGCATATGGTTATTAGTATTACTATGTTTTGTTATACTTGGGCTGTAAGCCATGTTTGGGCCTAGTGCCGATCTGTTTTAACCCCTTGAGGGCTATTTTACTGATATTCCTCACTTTAAAACTATGATTTTACACTCAGTCTTTCTTGTGAAATTGTTGACACTCTTATTTGATAATATTACAATTTCTTGAAATGAGATACTATTTGGGTCGAGAATCCCGTTTTATTTATGGCCCGAATGGCATGCTGAGAGTGTCTGACTGAGTGAGGCCGAGGGCCAATATTGTGAGGATGTTATGAGATGAGAGAGGCTGAGTTCCTGAGAGTGATTGATGCCATGATTTGGCTTGTTTATAGCGCTTGGGCTGTAGGAGCCCTTCCGGAGTCTGTACACACCCCCAGTGAGCGCAGGTACCTACTGAGTGCGAGTCCCGAGTGATGAGTGATTGGGAGGCACGAGTGATAGTGAGGTTGCCCGTGGGGCTGATACTGAGTGATGGTGAGGTGCTGAGGGAAATTGTTACGAGTGATGATTATGGCCCGAGGGTTAGTTTTATGATGATATTTTACTGAGTTTTGACTATGATTCACTTCAATTTTCAAACTGATATTACTGAGAGTTTTACTGATATATTGAAAATATACTGTTTCAAAAGGATTTTATGGAAACTGGTTTTCGAACTTATGTATACTATATTGAGAGTTGATGTTTTACTTTTTTGTGGATTGGTATTTTTGTGATATGTGTTCATATACTTCAGACTGTGATTTATTTTCATTACTACTGAGTTGGCGTACTCATCATTACTCCCTGCACCCTTGTGTGCAGATCCAGGTACTGGTTCAGAGCAGTAGTCGTCCGAGCTCGTTGTCATCGGGATTTCGAGGTAGCTGTCCAGCGTCCACAGCTTCTCCACTTCCCTTCTTCATTTAGTACTTAGTAATTGAATTCATAGACATTATTATGACATTTGAAGAGTTAGTTTATTTCTTAGATTCTTGTGATCAGTTGACTCAAGTCTTGGGGGATTTGCTTAGACTGTTAGATTATTATTGCGGCGTAAAAACTTAAAGAAATTATTTTATACTTTGTTTGCTGATTATTATTGATTTTTGAAATATTATAATATATTAAATGTGTATTTATGTGATGGTTGGCTAGCCTAGTTCCACGATAGGCGCCATCACGACCTGTTAAGATTTGGGGTCGTGATAATAAAGCATGCGTGTGAATCCTAAAATCCCCGACATAACATAATAGTAGCTACGCACGAACTCTCGTCACTTTGTGCGTGCGTATCCCCCCACAAATAAATACATATAATTATTTATATTCACCTATGGGGACGATTCCCTTTTACGAGGTTAGAAAGGAGACTTACCTCGTGTCAAGCCTACTCTACGGGTCAAGAACGGGCCTGAAACTCCAAATTCGTCGCCCAAGAACTCGAATCTAGCCAAACATCACATTAACAAGTCAATCTATGCTCAAAAGTCCATAATTCTCCTCCTTAAATGGTCATTTAAACCCAAATTGGAAAATCCTAAAATACACCCCTGGGCCCACATGCTCGGATTCCGAAAATTTTTGGAGGAAATACTTACCCATAGCCTAAGGATCAATATTATATGGTTTTTAGTATGATTCCGTAACAAATTTCTTGGTAAATTCTTGTTTTTATCAAAACCCTAGGTTTTACTCTAATCCCATGATTTCTACTAATTTAATGTGTTAAACTACCCAAGAATTCAAGTATTAAACTCACTTCATGGTAGGAATTACTTACCTTAAAATTTCCAGGTCGAATCCCTCCTTCACCAGCTCTCCAAATCGCCCAAAATGATGAAAAGTGGTTCAAAAATGGCTAAGTTTTGCACTTAAGGCGACCTCACTGCCTACAGGTTTTCGCACCTGCGACTCGAGGACCGCACCTGCGGTCTCGCATCTGCATAAAAGATAGAGGGGGTCAGTGGTTGCCTATGCGTAGCGGAGACCGCACCTGTAGCTCCGCTTATGCGGAAAATGATCCGCACCTACGGAATTGGGCAATATCCCCTGGGGTCGTACCTACGAGGCTGGGATCGCAGAAGCGGTCTCGCACCTGCGGCTAAGCCGCAGGCACCAACAGTCTTTTAAGGCTGGTTTTTGCCTCGCGCGATGCCCAAATTGCATCCGGGCCCACCCGAGACCCCGTCAAAATATACTAACAAGTAATAAATCATAATATGGACTCGCTCGAGCCTTCGGAATGTCCGAAACACGCTAAATCTAAAAATCATATCCCAAAACCTGTTGGATCAAACTTAAGAACTTTGAGTTCTTGAATTCACTTCCAACACGCCAAAACGTACCTATACTACTCGGAATGACACCAAATTTTGCGAGAAAGTCATAAATGACATAACGGATCTATTCCCGATCTCGAAATTCTATTTGGACCTCGATAACAGAAAAACACATTCCAAACCTCAATTTGAACTTAAGGAAATTCTTATTTCACTATTTGGTTCTGAAACGCTCCCGGGTCATCCAAAACCCATTCCGAACACACGCGCAGGTCCGAAATCATCATACGAATCTACCAAAACCTTCGAATCTCGATTCCGAGGTCGTTTACCAAAATATTGACTGAATTCAAGATTATCCTTTAAGGCCAACCTTAAGGAACTAAGTGTCCCTATACCACTCCAAACTTTTCCAAACCTCGAACCTCCCGTCCCCGTAAGTCATAAATCAGTAAAAGAAACTACAGAAAGTCTCATTTAGGGGCATGGGGTCCTAAAACACAAAACGACTGATTGGTTCGTTATATTCTCCACCTCTTAAACAAATGTTCATCCTCGAACGGGTCTAGAATCATACATGTAGTGCTGAATAAGTGTGGATATCTGCTCTGCATGCCCTCCTCGGACTCCCAAGTCGCCTCCTTGACTGATTAGCCCCTCCACTGGACCTTTACGGCGGAAACCCTCTTGGACCTCAGCTAGCAATCCTGCCTGTCAATGATAGCAACTGGCTCCTCCTCGTAACCCAACCTCTCATCTAGCTGAATGGTGGTGAAATCAACCACGTGAGAGATGTCGACGTGGTATCTCCGGAGCATGGACACATGAAAGGCCGGATGAACCCCTGATAAACTGGGAGGTAAAGCAAGCTCGTAAGCAACCTCCCCAACTCGTCTCAACACCTCAAATGGGCCTATAAACCTTGGGCTCATCTTGCCCTTATTCCCAAACCTCATATTACCCTTCAACGGAGAGACCTTCAACAGAACCTTCTCACCCTCCATAAATGATACATCACACACCTTCTGATCCGCGTAACTCTTCTGTCTGGACTGTGCTGTGCGAAGTCTCTCCTGAATCAACTTCACCTTCTCCAAAGCATCCTTCATCAGATCGGTTCCATATAGATTAGTCTCGCCAGGCTCAAACCACCCGATGTGAGAACGACATCGCCAACCATACAAGGCCTCAAATGGAGCCATATCGATGTTGGACTGATAACTGTTATTATAAGAAAAGTCGGCCAAAGGCAAGAACTGGTCCCACTACTGTCCAAAGTCAATCACACATGCCTTGAGCATGTCCTCCAATATCTGAACTGTCCGCTCCGACTGCCCGTCGGCCTGAGGGTGGAATGTTGTGCTGAGCTCTACCCGGATGCCTA
The DNA here is from genome assembly GCA_005239505.1 of Nicotiana paniculata. Taxonomy (NCBI): domain Eukaryota; kingdom Viridiplantae; phylum Streptophyta; class Magnoliopsida; order Solanales; family Solanaceae; genus Nicotiana; species Nicotiana paniculata. The sequence continues at coordinate 20,869 of ML355330.1, forward strand.
ACTCACTCTGCACTGCTCTCCAGAAGTGCGATGTGAACTGAGGACCTCGACCTGATATAATGGAAACAGGCACACCATGCAATTGAACTATCTGCCGAATCTAGATCTGGGGCAACCTCTATGAAGTATAAGTAGTAGCTGCCGGAATGAAATGTGCCGACTTGGTCAACCTGTCCACAATAACCCAAACCGCATCAACATTAAGCAAAGTCCGAGGCAATCCAACTATGAAGTTCATAGTGATGCGCTCCTATTTCCACTTAGGTATAGGCATCTGCTGAAGTAGGCCTTCTGGACTCTGGTGCTCATACTTAACCTGCTGGCAATTTAAACACCTAGCCACATACTCCATTATGTCATTCTTCATCCGCCTCCACCAGAAATGCTGCCTCAAGTCACGATACATCTTCGTAGCACCAGGATGAATAGAATACCGTGAACTATGAGCCTCCTCTAGAATCCTTTCCCTCAGACCAACATTGGGGACACATAAGTGACCCTGAAGTCTCAGAACACCATCCTCTCCAATAGAAACCTCCTTGGCACCACCCTGTACCGCTGTCTCCGTGAGAGCCACCAAGTGCGGATCATCATACTGCCGAGTCTTGATCTCCCCCAATAATGAAGACTGAGCCACCACACGTGCGAGAACTCAGCTGGGCTCTGAAAGGTCCAACCTCACCAGGAGATTAGCCAAGGAATGAATGTCCAAAGCTAGAGGTCTCTCCTCTGCTGAAATGAAAGCCAAACTACCCATACTCTCCGCCTTCCTGCTTAGGGCATCTGCAACCACATTCGCCTTGCCCAGATGATAAATAATGGTGATGTCATAATCCTTCATCAACTCAAGCCACCTACGCTGCCTCAAATTAAGATCCCTCTGCTTGAACAAGTGCTGCAAGCTGCGGTGGTCCGTATAAACCTCACAAGGCACCCCATACAAGTAGTGTCTCCAAATCTTAAGAGCACGCCAACTCCAAGTTGTGCACAGGGTAATTTTTCTCATGAACCTTTAGCTGACGTGAAGCATATGTAATAACTCGCGCCTCCTGCATCAACACACATCCCAAACCAACGCGTGAAGCGTCGCAATAAACTGTATACATCCCTGAGCTGGAAGGCAACACTAGAACTGGTGCTGAGGTTAATGCTGTCTTGAGCTTCTGAAGCTCGCCTCACACACGTTGGACCATTGAAATGGGGCATTCTTCTGGGTCAATCTAGTCAGAGGGGCTACAATGGATGAAAAACCCTCCATAAATAGACGATAATAACCTGCCATACCCAAGAAGCTCCTGATTTCTGTAGCTGAAGTAGGGCGTTGACAAATCTGAACTGCCTCGATCTTCTTAGGATCCACCTTGATACCCTCTCCGGATACCACATGTCCCAAGAATGCCACATAATCCAACCAAAACTCACACTTGGAGAACTTAGCATACAACTTTTGTTCTCGTAAGTTCTGGAGCACAACTCTCAAATACTTCTCGTGCTCTCTCAGGCTACGTGAGTAAATCAAAATGTCATCAATGAAGACGATGACAAAAGAATCAATATAAGGCCTGAACACCTTGTTCATCAAATCCATAAATGCCGCTGGAGTATTAGTCAGGACAAAGGACATCACTAGGAACTCATAATGACCATATCTTGTACGAAAGGCAGTTTTCGGAACATCTGAGTCCCGAATCTTCAACTGATGGTACCTCGATCTCAGTTCAATCTTAGAAAACACCCGAGGACCCTGCAACTGGTCAAACAAATCATCGATATGCGGCAACAGGTACTTGTTCTTGATGGTGACCTTGTTCAACTGGCGGTAGTCAATACACGTTCGCATGGTCCCATCCTTCTTCTTCACAAATAACACTGGAGCATGATAACTTGAATTTTTGCCTCGTTTTCCGTTCCCTTATACATGAATTTTGGATACAATGTTACACAAAATAGCCCCGAAATCTTATACGTTGTGCTTGTTGCAGGATTGAACCAGAAATGAAGGCACTCGGTCTAAAATATGATCAAAATAGGAGTGAATCCGACACAAGGATATAATTCAACAAGGATGATCAAGACAAACAAGGCCACCGCGACCGCGGTCCTTATTTCGTGGTCCATGGTGGAATTCCAGTAAGGTCGAGTGTGAGTCAAGAATCCACCGCAGCCGCGGTCGTAGTTTTGCGGACTGCGGTGGCATTCCAGTGAGGTCGACAACAAGGCATTCATCCACAACGGTCGTGGTTTCGCGGACCGCGGTGGAATTCCAGTGAGCTCCAGAAAAATGCATTCATCCACCGCGATCGCGGTCGTGGTTTCGCTATCCGCAGTGGAATTCAGTGAGGTCCAGAAATGGTACAAGCATTCACCGCGGCCGCGGTCCTCTTTTCGCGGTCCGCGGTGGTCCCGTAGAGGTATTTTTGTCCGAAAATTTGGCAGACTATAAATAGACTATTTTGTAATTTCTTTCCATATCTTGTAATTTCTTTCCATATCTTGTAATATCTGTTATTTTTCAGAGTAGAGAGCTCGTGAATATTTTAGGGTTTTTATTTCTTTAGCTTTGTTCTTGCATTTTTAACATTGAAAACTTCAATTTCATTGTTAGGAATCAATTAAATGGGTTCTTCTTCTTCTCTATCATTATTCTCATCTTTGATTATGAGTAGCTAGACCCATTAGCTAGGGTTGTGGCTCAACCCTAGTGTGGGTATGTAATGGGGTCTTGAAATTAAGGTTGGGAAATTAATGGATGTTGGCTATTTAGGCTACTTCAAGGTTCTTATTGCTATAATTAGTGGTTGCAAACACAAATAAACCTTTTCATGACTTGGGTCTTTCTTGAGAAAGAAGACTTGAGTCTAGAAATTAGCCTAATAGGAAATTAGGGCATTATCAAGAGATTAGTAGTCCCAATCAAAGGGGTTAAACCTAGAAATGGTAAAACCCTACTTGAGCCCTAGTTAACGGGTTAAACCTCGAGAGAGTAACACCCTACCTAAGGCTATATTGCTTGATTAATGAGCACCCAATTGGCCTCGAGAGGGGAAATTAGGGTATAATCACTCAAACTACCGAGAGGTATAGAGTGAGCACCTTCGTGCTTTGGTTATAGCTATATCCCTAGCAAATTCCCCGACCTTAGAATTGAATCCCTTTGTGTATCCACCTAGGTAACGGTCACGACCCTAGTTCCCTTATAAATATTAGAAAACAACAACAAAAACAAAGTTAGTCATTAATTAGCTTACAAACAATAGAATACACTTAGTATAGTTCAACACCAACAAATGATTAGAAGTGCAATTAGAAACACTCGACCCTTCTAGATCACTTATGCACTCACTCCTATCTATAGGCTCCCTGTGGATTCGATCCCGACCATTCGAGTAAAAGCTATACAACCCTTGCCTCCATACTTATATAGTAGTGTGGGTGAGGCGCCGTCACTTTTTGGCGCCGTTGCCTAGGCCACATCCCCCATATCCTCTAAGATTGGCAAAACAGAAGCAAGAGACCCAGTTTAAAAAGTTCTTTGATATGATGAAGAGTCTTACCATTAATGTTCCTTTGGTTTAGGCCTTGGAGCAAATTCTAGGCTACGCTAAGTTCATGAAGGACTTGGTGACTAAAAAACGATCCATGGAGTGTGAGACCATTAAGATGACTCACCAAGTGAGTGCTATTGTTCACTCCATGGCACCAAAACTTGAAGATCCGGGTGCCTTGAATATTCCTTGCACAATTGGGAGTGAAGACTTTGCAAAAGCCCTATGTGATCTTGGGGCAAGCATAAATTTGATGCCATATTCTGTGTTCAATACTTTGGGGATCGGACAACCTAGAGCGACCTCTATGCGTTTGAAAATTCATATTGCCAGCAGATTTTGTTATCCTCGACTGTGAGGTTGATTTTGAGGTCCCTATTATCTTGGGGAGGCCTTTCCTTGCCACCGGGAAAGCCTTGGTCGATGTTGAAGCTGGGGAACTTACATTCAGAGTTGGTGATGAAAAAGTGGTCTTCCATGTGTGCAAATCTATTAAGCAGCCCAACATTACTGAAGTGTGCTCTTTTATGGACCTCGTGTCTGAGGTTATTATTGATGATCCCAGTGGTATGATCCATGTTGATGATCATGTGGAGTTAGCCTTGTTGAATCACGAGGACTCAGTGGTGGATGGTGTGCTTGAGAGAACCCATGCCCTTCAAGGCATGGGGTCTTATTCCTATGCTCCCAGAAAATTGTCATTGGACTTGGAGAACAGGAAGACCCCACCAACAAAGCCATCCATTGAAGAACCTCTGAATCTGGAGTTGAAGCCACTTCCTTCCCACCGCAGGTATGAATACCTTGGTTCCTCTTGTACTTTACCAGTTATTCTTTCCTCTTGCCTAACCCAATTGCAGGTTGACTCAACTTTAAAAGTGCTAAGGAGGAGGAAGAAAGCAATCAGTTGGACCTTGACTGATATTCAGGGTATTAGCCCCGCCTTTTGCATGCATAAGATCATATTGGAGGATGGAGCCAAACCCTCCGTTGAACATCAAAGGACTCAATGAAGCTATGCAAGATGTGGTGAAAAAGGAGATCATAAAATGGCTTGATGCGGGTGTGGTCTATCCAATTTCGGATAGTGCTTGGACTTCTCCGGTCCAATGCGTTCCGAAAAAGGGTGGAATGACAGTGATAAAAAATGATAAAAATGAGATCATTCCTACAAGAACGGTTACCGGATGGCGGGTGTGCATGGACTACCGCAAGCTCAACATGGTGACCCGCAAAGACCATTTTCCTTTACCATTCTTGGATCAAATGTTGGATAGGCTTGCAGGTAGAGCCTATTATTGTTTCCTTGACGGGTATTCTGGATATAATCAAATTTTGATAGCCCCGGAGGATCAAGAGAAGACCACCTTCACTTGCCCATATGGCACTTTTGCCTTTGCTCGAATGCCATTCGGACTTTGTAATGCCCCAGCCACTTTCCAAAGATGTATGATGGCAATCTTCACCGACATGGTGGAGGACTTTCTAGAAGTATTTATGGACGACTTTAGTGTCGTCGGGGATTCTTTTGACGAATGCTTGAGTCATCTTGATAGAGTCCTTGCTCGGTGTGAAGAAACGAATTTGGTCTTGAATTGGGAAAAATGCCACTTTATGGTGGATGAAGGAATCATTTTGGCCCATAAGATTTCAAAGAATGGCATTGAGGTTGAGAAGGCAAATATCGAGGTTATTTCAAAATTGCCACCACCTATTTCAGTGAGAGGAGTCCGTAGCTTTCTTGGCCATGCCGGTTTTTAGCGGCGGTTTATCAAAGATTTCTCTAAGGTGGTGAATACATTATGCAAGCTGTTAGAGAAGGATGCCAAATTCAATTTTGATGAGCAGTGTATGCAAGCTTTTGAACTCTTAAAACACAAGCTCACTACCACTCCCATTATCACGGTGCCGGATTAGAGTGCCCCATTTGAGCTTATATGTGATGCAAGCGATGTTGTTGTGGGTGTTGTGCTTGGGAAAAGGGTGAACAAAGTGTTTCATCCAATCTACTATGCCAGCAAGACAATGAATTATACTCAAGTGAACTACATAGTCATGGAGAAGGAGCTTCTAGCTATAGTCTTTGCCATGGAAAAATTCCGAGCTTATTTGATGGGTGCCAAAGTCATAGTTCACACTGACCATGCAGCACCCCGGTACCTCATGACCAAGAAGGATTCCAAGGCAAGACTTGTGAGATGGGTTTTGTTATTACAAGAGTTTGATTTAGAGATAGTGGACCGAAGAGGGAGTGAGAATCACGTAGCCAATCATTTGTCCCGGTTGGATGAGCAAGGACGTCCTTGTGACGGACTTGAGATCAATGATAGTTTCCCAGATGAACAAATCCTTTCAATGTCAATGAGAGAAATGCCATGGTTTGCGGATATTGCTAATTTCCTAGTCACCGGAGTTTTCCCTTGTGAGATCTCTTATAACCAAAGGAAAAAGCTTCGAAGGTATAGCTTGGATTTATATTGGGACGAGCCTTATTTATTCAAGATTTGCACCGATGGGGTAATCTGGCGATGTGTACCGGAGGAAGAGCAACTAGCTATCCTTGAGTCTTGCCACTCCTCACCGTATGGTGGTCATCACGGAGGGGTGAGAACTGCTTCTAAAGTGCTTAGTTGTGGGTTTTTTTGGCCCACTTTGTATAAGGATGCTAGTACCCTAGTGAAGAGGTGTGATGAATGCCAAAGAGCCGGGGGAATTTCCAAAAAGGATGAGATGCCCTTAAATTCGATTCTCGAGGTATATATCTTTGATGTTTGGGGAATTGAATTCATGGGGACATTCGTGAGTACATGTGGGAACACATGCATCTTGGTCGCGGTTGATTATGTGTCAAAATGGGTGGATGTCATAGCCTTACCAAACAATGAGGCGCGGAGTGTGATACCCTTTCTCAAGAAGAATATCTTTACTAGGTTTGGCACTCCACGATCCATCATCAGTGACGGGGGGTCACATTTTTGCAACAAAGCCTTTGACTTCTTGCTTTCTAAGTATGGGGTCAACCATAAAGTCACTATCCCATACCACCCTCAGGCTAGTGGCCAAGTTGAAGTGTCTAACAGAGAGATAAAGAGCATATTATCCAAAACGGTCAATGCCAATAGGATCGACCGGGCTAAGAAATTAGATGATGCTCTTTGGGCTTACCGGACTGCCTACAAGACCCCAATTGGGATGTCCCCATATCGCTTGATCTTTGGAAAAGCATGCCACCTTCCGGTGGAATTGGAGCACAAGGCTATGTGGGCCTTGAAAAAGTTGAACTTGGAATGGGATGTAGATGCAAATCGTAGAGTGGAGCAATTGAATGAGTTGGATGAGTTTATATTCCATGTGTACTCCAGTTCATCCTTGTATAAGGACAAAATTAAGTACCTACATGACAAATATACTCGAGGTAAAGAGTTCAAAGTTGGTGACTTGGTCTTACTGTTCAATTCTCGGTTGAGGTTATTTCCCGGAAAGCTAAAGTCAAAGTGGAGTGGGCCTTTTGAAGTGGTATTTGTTACTACATTTGGGGCTCTTGACCTCAAGAACAAAAGTGGTGAAGTCTTCAGAGTAAATGGTCACCGGGTAAAACACTATCTTGGCAAAGTTGATGACAGCCACGTGGTGGCACTTCTTCATCTCAAATGATCCCGGTAAAATATGTCGTGCTGCGACGTTAAATCCGACGCTTCTTGGGAGGCAACCCATGTGTCTTTACTTTCATTTTCTTTGTTTTTCTTGGTAAAATAGGTTTTACTTTTACACTAACTGGTTTTTGGATGTGTAGGATGATTTTGACACATGAAATTTGGCTGAGTATAGAAACAGAAGTTTACTGGAAATTGACTTTGCGGCCGCGGTCTCCTTTTTGCGGTCCGTGAAGTCAACAAGCTGTAAAAATAGTTCACTGGAATCTACTTCGTGGCCGCGGTCAACTTTTTGCGGTCCGCGAAGCCCATCTATCTCTTATGCCATAAGCCATTGACTGACCGTGGACCGCTGTCAATTTTTCGCGGTCCGCGGTAGGTAAGAGGGGTGGTCCCCAACTTTCTCTATAAATAGGCCTCTAGGGTTTTATTTCACACTTTTCGCACTGTAGCTGTTCTAAGCCACTTTCGACCATGTCTCACTTTTGCATTCTCTGAAATTCATTGCTCACATCCATACTATCATCCAAGCATCTAGTAAGTGTATTTGTGCTTCATTAACTTCTTAATTTCTTTATTTTCTTTATTTTTCATCTTCTTTTTCATCATTATTTTCTCTTTTTGGGCTTGTAAAATGTTAGGGTTAGCCCAAATAGGTTCATAATAGTCCTTTGGAATACAATTGCACTGATTACTTGTGTAGGACTTATCTCAATGAACACTTTAGCGTAGAAATTGCAAATTTTGGGAACCCTAGGTCAAGATCTATTTTCGCGGTCCGCGGTCCATTTTTCGCGGACCGCGGTGCTTCATTTTGCATAAACACGATCCGTTCTTTCGCGGACCGCGGTCAATTTTTCGCGGTCCGCAGTCCCTGCTTTACAGAATTAATACCACACCGGATATAACTTCACGGCCGCGGTCGATTTTTTGCGGCCCACGAAGTGAATTCTAGTGTGTCTTGCTCAGTTAAGGGTCTCCACCGCGATCCGCGGTCGACTTTTCACGGTCCGCGGTTGCCTAAAACCAGTATACTTATACTTCATTGACTACTGAAGTGTCTTCACATGAATGCTCGGGAAACTAACCATGTTCACTTATGTGTACTTTGTAGGCAATGGTACTATCTCGAGGAGGCGGTTGTAAAAACACGGGTAGAGGAGAAACTCAAAGGGGAGAGGTCCGGGGGCACCAAGGCAACCATCCAAAGTTACATTGCCTCCTCAGTCATCCCGACGGCCCAGTCGGGTTACAGACTCTCCTCCTTCACCATCAGGAAGCGAGTATGCTCCGTCAGAGGAGGCCTCATCACAGTCATCCCCAATGGACCCTGTATCATCTCTCCCGGCTCCAGCACGAGCTGTTTCCCCATCCAAATCCGCCTCGAGTGCACACTCATACTCTACTTCCCCTACAACTTCCTTATCTGGGGAGAATTCAAGTGACAACAAAGGGGATGAGCAGGTGGTTGAAGGGGTCGAGCGCACTCGGAATTCGGATGCGTAGAAGGATCGTTTTATCAGTGAGAAATCCTTCCACAGATTTAGGGAGTTGTGGACTGCACAATCACTTATTATGGAGCACACCTTTTCAATGAAAGATTTGTCCACTTACAACCCCAATGTGAGGCAGCAGTTCCGAGACATAAAAGGGTGGTCTTATTTCACTGAGCATCTCCCGGATGCAAATGATCACATAGTGAAGGAGTTTTACACTGATTTGCTTTTTCGGGAAAATGACTCAAAGGCATCCCAAGCCCGAAATCTCACAGTGCCTTTTGATGGACCTTCACTAAATGACTATTTGGAGATGGATGATGTGGATGATTCCTTGTACCGGGAAAAACTGGCAGAAAAGGATGTTGCGAGAAATTGGTTGGCTTTACACTTGGCCAAGCCCTGGGACACTCCCGAGTGGCTAACGACTTGGAAGACTATCACCAGGAGGACCCTGAACTTCGAAGCAAAAGGGTGGGAGATTTTTGTATGCAGAAGGCTAGACCCGACACATCATGACCAGACCCTCCCTCTCAGTAGGGCTGTATTAGTGGCATATCTCATGGCTAGGTACCCCATCAATGTGGGGAATGTAATGTCTGAGGTCATTAGCCGGGTGGTCAGCACAGGTGATAATTCTTATCCTTTTCCTCATTATCTGACCATGTATTGTGAAGACCAGGAAGTCACTATGAAGCGCTTTGACACCAAAGTCAAGACCAAACACCCTTCTCCTGGTATGACTTGAAGGATGAGGATAACCCCAAAAAGAAGTCAAAGTGAATGTATGTTGCCTCCACTAGCCAGTCTGAAGAGCCAGTGGTGGTGGCGGAACCCTCCCTTCCCCAGCCTGCCATTCCATAGGAGGTTCCAGGCCCGTCTACCTCCACCGCCACTGACATCCCCTCCACCAGAGCCTATCCTACGACTGCTCAACGACTGAACATGACACTGACTAGCCTCACCAACTGGATGCAGTCAACTACTACAAAGTTGACTGCAATTTCTACAGCTGTGGCAGCCCCAACTACTCCTCTCCTACCACAGGTCCCGCATTCCATTGAGGACACTCTGAAAGAAATTTTGAAGACCAGAAGAAAATCCTAGACGTGGTGGGTGCACATGAGAGTGCATTGACAAAGCTGGCCAAAGAAACAAAGAAGCTGAGAAAGACTATGGCATCAAAGGAGGAGGTGGCGAAGCTGAGAAAGGAGGTCGACAAGCTATCAGATGATCAGATTCCATTAGAGATGCTACTAGCCGACCCCACAGAGCCCCAACCAGAGCAGCAGCCAGTGCCTCAGTCAATGCAAGAGGAGGAGCCCGTGAGGCCACTGAAGAAGAGGAAAGTCATGCCCCGTGCCCAGGACATCAAACTTGTACTGGCAGACCCTCTCACAGAGCGCACTCAGGCTCAGATCCAGGAGGCCCAGCCCACCGGAGCTCCATCACAGGCTATACCAGACCCAGCTCCTATAGATTCCCCATCTTAGGCAGTTCCTACCCCCTCTCAGACAGAGCAGCAGGGACCACAGCAGGCCGAGGGCCATAAGGGAGTTTTCTTTACTCTCTCTCTCTCTCCCATATTTTGCGCACTATTTTTGCTATATAACATTGAGGACAATGCTTTCTCTTAGTTGGGGGAGTGGCCCTACATGCATTTGATTTTGGCTACATCGGATTGTATAATGAAAACAACATTTTGTTTCTTTTTCTTTATGTTATTTCCCTTTTTGGTATGTATAAGATAACTATCCATTGTAAATATTCATCCCTTATGTATATTCATCTAATTCCCCTATTGTACATATTCATTTTATCCCACATATTTTACTTTACGTTACACATTTCTTTTCTATTTTATAGCTTCTTACTTTTCTTTCATAGCTTCTTGTTTGGTTTTTGCGTGATCAATAAGCCTTTGTTTTTCTTAACACCACGGTTCTTTCCAAGGGTGGAACTTGTGTGAACCGGGTGGCTCTTCCCAATGATGGACGGTGTGACAACCTTCTTAAGGGTTTGAGTCTTTTTTTCCTTTTCTTGTTGTTTTGTTTTCAATAACGGTGCCTCAAGAAAAGCTTCACTTGGGCCTAACACATTTGACTTTGATCCCATGGTCAAATACAAACCTTTGTGTTTAGGATGGTGATAGTGACGATCTTGAGACTCTTGTGTTGGCCGATAATCATCAGGAGATTCTTCGGGACCATTTTGTTACTCAAAGCACGACTAAGGTTGTTGTGGGCCCTCGAATCGGTTTCTGTAACAATCCTTTAGCTGTGAGTGGTGAGAAATTCGTAATTGCAATTCCAAGTTCCGTGCCACTAGTCTAGAACTTGCCTTGAGCGTTGTCTAGGCAAAATTCTAGGTGTAATTTGACTTGAGAAGTGATTATAGGCTTTCCTTGGCTTGAACAAAGAATTGAACACTTCCATGACCTTCCAAAAGACATATTCCCTAGTCAAACCTTTTGAGCCTTAAGCCCTTTCTTTCAAAAAATCAAGTTACAAGCCTTTAACCATTCTTTTGCCTTCTCTTGGCACCCGATCTTTCCTTGGCGCTAGGCAAAAAGCATAAGTTTGGGGGAGAGACGAGGGATGTGATGAAGTGAAAAAGAAGGCACAAAAGAAAGAAAAGAGAAAAGGTAATGAAAAAGAATGAAAAGAAAAGAATGAGCAAAGAGAAGAGATAAAGGGAATTGAAAAAAAAAACGTATCTCCAACCCTACAAAAGATAAAAGGACTCAAAGAGTCAAGAAAATGTGAGAGCAATAAAAAAACTGAAGTGCTTAAGGAAAGATAAGATTCACTCTGACCAATACTTCTTATCCTTAACCAAAAGCCTTCATCATGATTCCACAAAAGCCCTATATGATCTCAGGTTGAGTGAAGCCTACATTAGTGGTGATGTACACAAAGGGAAAGCCTATGGTACTTTGAGCCGAACTTGGGACTCTTTACTTGATGAGAGATGAGTGATTCACCATATTCCTCGTTCTGAGTGTCATTATTCTAAAAGATGAGGTGCTTAGGGAAAGTTATGGAATAAGAGTCTGGGATCCACGCTGACCGAGGTAGTAGTTAGAAGTTCACTGATGATTTGGATCAATCCTTGAAGCTCTTGTATCACACTTGAAACTATGGTCTTGAAAAGTTCAATCATTGTCAATGATTCATTCGCATTAGGGGCTATGATTAGTGTCTCACCTCCATTTTCCACTACCTCCCCCGGATTAATGAAGGGGTAATAAGGGAGTTTTTCCACTTTAAGTGACATTATTCGGATTTGGGATTTATTTATTTATTTCAGAGTCGCCACCCGGTTTTTTTGACGATGTTCCGGGACACCGTGTTATTTAAAAATCCCAAACCGAGGAAATTTTGACTCTGTTTTAATTTGTCTGCGACTAGAAATCCGAGTAAGGAATTCTGTTAACCCGGGAGAAGGTGTTAGGCATTCCCGAGTTCCGTGGTTCTAGCACTGTCGCTTAACTATTAGTATTTGGCCTAATTATCTTATTATTTATATGTTTTAAACCTATTGTGCTTTTAGTATTTTTCATTTTTTGGCCGCTTTTATGGATTTATCTTGAAACAAGTCACGATGGCGTGCACTTGTTTGCTTTTGGACACATTATAACTGCGCCACTTGAAATGCACCCGTAATTACAACATGTGATTTTTATTATAATTTGAAGTTGAAGACGGGGACATGAGTTGTTCGCACCCGAGTGTAGATTACGTAGTCAATACTATGGTCGTGACNATTTGTTTTTAGACACATCGCAAACATGAAATGCACCCGTGATTGCTATGTGCAATTTTATTTATTGTTTGGAGTTGAGGATCAGGGGCACGAGTTGCCACACCCGAATGTAGTTTAGGGTAATTTTGAGGTAATATTTTATTGTAATATTTGATTGTCTACTAAATTTCACACTAACAGAAGTATTCTTCAACCTATAGTATGTGTAGAAGATTGTTTTAGGCCTAAATTCACTTAATCTAAAAGGACGGACATTTGGGCCATGGCCGCATTTTAGCCCAATTCAACCATTTAAACCTTTGGCCAATCCTAATTGTGGCTAGTTATAAAAGAGATAAAACTATATAATTCTATAAAGGAAACATTCCAACACATGGATTTTTACAAGAGATTCAACAAATTACTAAGTTACAAGTTATACATTTTTTTTTAAAAAAAAGGTCAAGTGCACATTTTTAGAATATTGAATTAGTGATTTTTCATCAACTTCAGGTAGCCTAGACATATGCCTTCATAAGTATTGAGTATTGTTTGATAGCGTTTATACATTTATTGTTGCGAATTCAGAAAGTTTGAAGGATATGAGATGAATCAAAAACGTTTTGGATCACACATTCCTGTTTTGTATATTTTTCGAAAGTCATGGAATCTAGAACGATTATTTTTCAGAACCATAGTAAGTGTTTACAAGGAGACTAATCTGAATACAAACTTATGTGAAATGCCTTTAAATAGAAAAATCTATACTTTCTATGTTTCGAATTTCAACAAGGGTGAATTAAACAATTTAAAGATAGATTACAGGGGGGTTTTGAGGAAAAGAGAAACTGTATTGGGCCATTTTCAGTAAATTGGATCAGTTTTGAGAGAATTTCACATTAATAAGAAAACGGGGAAATAGGGAAATAAAGCTAAATGCTAATTTAGAATGTCCAGTCCATATTTACAAACCTTAAAATCTGTAGAGACACTTACTTGGCTTATTTACTATGAAATACAATTTCCGAAAAAAAATAACAAATGAATAATGCTAAAAAAGAAAGAATGAAACAACTGTTACTCCCGTGCGAGCTAGCAGTACTTCAAAAACTTTGAAAAACCTGCATTTCATCACTGATTTTAAACCCAAATAGCATGAATTTCTATGTACACTCCAAGGAATGAATCTGACCATTATAAGGGTCAGATTTGATTCCTTTAGTGTTATTTGACAATACATCTAAGAATATGTGGCCTAAGACCAATATTTAAACACTTTTATGGGGTGAATCTGACCATGAAAAAGGTCAGAATTTTAATCCAACCATGACAACATTAACCTAAGTTTAAGTCTCCATGGACACTTACTTACTGAGTCTCTTTAATGACCAAGAGGACACAAATAAGAGCATCTTTACTATAAGTCCAAAAATTGCTATTTGGACAGTAGTACCAATAGGCTTTTAAGCATTCGCAGGATGAGTCATACCATAAAGATGGTTTGACTCAACCTTGATAATGTTCTTACACCATTTTTGACAGAGTAGGTTCTTGCCTTTTATGGACTGAATCTAACCATACAAAGGGGTTAGATTCAACTCCATAAAGGTCCTATTCATCTCCTAATTATTCTGTGATTTTGATTTTTTGGCATTTTTGAGAGGGTGAATCTAACCATTTGAAAGGTTCAGATTCCCTACTCTAAAGACCCTATTGATTACCCATTTTTGTACCCTTAAAGGGTGATAAGCTACTGTTTAAGCACCTAATAACGGGTGAATTTGACCATTATAGAGGGTCAAGTTCATCTACCCTAGTGTTGTTTCATAGTAATATCTAGATTTCTAAGGCCTGAACCAGACCAATATTTAAGCATCTTTATAGGATGAACTTAACCATTAGAGGTTAAGTTCATTACCCTTTGATGTTGTTTTCTAACAACCCCTCGATTGCACAATCATATAAAGAGTGTTTTAAATTGAAGCAGACTTATATGAAGTTCAGAGATTAGAAACTAAACAAACATGATGTAATACTCTATATAGATGCCTCACATATTTGTCACATAAGTTTATACATGAATAGGTTTAAGCCAATAAAAATACAGATTCATGGAGGAAATACAATGGATTTCAGATCTTTATATTTCATAAAACAAACTCAGCTTACATACATTTAAGAGCAAGATAACAAAAGGAACCTGACCAAATAAAGGTCAG
>MDKI01051768.1:0-39844 GCA_005239505.1 Nicotiana paniculata
GAACAGCTAATTGAGGGCCCTTCAATCAACTATAACAAGAACGTAGTTGAACAAATAGAGATTGATAAACCAATCAAAACTATATTAATTTCACAATAAGTTTATCCCCCAACGGGTTCCACCAAAACCCTAGATTAAAGAAATTAGCTAAACATGTTCATAAGAATCAATTCTAAAATAACTTGCATAATTGAACTATAAAATAACAAATAAAAGCTATGAAAATCAATGTTTGCTTCACTGAGTAGTAATCCATAGGTTTTTCTTCACTTCAATGGCTTTCCCTTTTTTTTCAAGTTTTTTTTTTTTTATAGTATATTTATATGTTTGGGATAAACCCTAAAATTGTACGAGACTTCTATTCCAACTGGGAAACACGTAAAACTCTTTAAAACTCGGATTTGACCAGATCAGGGGCAAGGCTTTATGGCCCTAACGCCTGGATAAAGCCAGTCCAGGCCAGGCTTTATGGCTCTAACGCCTGGATAAAGCCAAGCTAGGCCTGGCCTTAAGGGTTAAACGCCTGGATAAAGCCAGGCCAAGCCTGGCCTTAAGGCTCAAATACCCGGCTATAGCCCAGTGCACTCCTCTTCGCCTCTTGAGCGTACTTTCGCCGTTTTTGCATTCATTTAGCTCGGCTTCCATCTCCAATTCACCTACACATGAAATAGACTCCATTATGCACATAAAAATGCATTTTTATCATTAACACACACAAAATGTAAGGCATATAACGTGCTAAACCATGAATTCTAGCCACACATCAAAGACCTTCAAAATCAAGCACAAGAATTCCACAGCATAACGGCCCCAAATGAATGGAGTCGTTGAAGCCGCCAATAAGAACATCAAAAATATATTGAGGAACATGTTATAAAATCACAAGAAATGGCACGAGAAGTTACCATTTTCCTTATTGGGATACCGTACAACAGTCCACACATCGACCGGGACAACTCCTTATTTGCTGGTCTACGGTACTGAAGCTATCAATGTCGCCGAGGTAGAAATCCCTTCCTTGATAATTATACAAGAAGCTGGACTCGGTGATGCAGAGTAGGAAATGAGATGCTATGAATAATTATTTCTCATTGATGGGAAAAGAATAAATGCAGTATGTCATGGTCAACTTTATCAGAACAGAAAGTCAAGAGCTTTCAACAAAAGGGTCAGACCAAGAAATTTCACAGTGGGGTAGCTGGTGCTGAAACAGATCTTTCCACACCAAGATGAAGCCAAAGGAAAATTTTCTCCCAACTAGCAAGGACCCTACATGGTTAACAGGGTACTAACAGGAGGGGAACTCATACTCGTCGAAATGGATAGAGAGATTTTGCTAAACCCTATCAACTTAGACGCGGTCAAAATATATTATGTTTAAGTTTTTTACATTATTTCATTTGATGTAACTGAACTACACTTGACCTGATTCACGTTTAAGAGGGGATACTTAGGAAGCCCTGTAGGTTCGATCACAATTCAATAAAATTTTCATTTTCCCCACAACCAAAAACTGGGGCAGAATTTCTATGTCCCTAAAAATTCAGAGCAAGTTCAGCTGACATCATCATATGCAAAACGGCCAGAGAATCGCCTAAGTAAGCGGGGCAGAATTTTGAGCAGAACCCTTAAAATTCTACTGCAAGGAAGTCTCAATGTCTCAAATTTTTCGTAGTTAATGGTTCATCTAATTTACTCAATATTGCATACTAATGTAATTTAAATAACTACGTCCACTATATGCACGCATATTTTAAGAAAACTTTATCTTATGAAACAACCAGATGTTACTCATGGTGACTCGAGGAGGATTTCGATACAAAGCAAGGAAAAACAAACATGCAAAGGTGCGAACCAACCATCCATGCAAAACTCACTATTTTTCTTTGGATGCAGGAACAAAGAATAGTTGCAAATATGTGCGCACCTTAGAATCCGTTTCTTCATAACGACAAAGATGCCAAGCGCAAATATATCCCCAGCTAAGAAATACTTTGTTCCTACTTATTATCTGTTCATTTCATGAGACTACGCATTTTCTCCATCTTGCATGAGGCTAAGTGTTGCCTCCATTATTGCATAAGGTTAAGCTTTGCCTTTCCTTGCACGAGACTAAGCACTATCTCCATCTCGCATGAGGCTAAGCTTTGAATCCTTAATTTCATAAGGATGAGCTCCGCCTTTTCTTTGATCGAGACTAAGCATTGTCTCCATGGCGCTAAGAATTGCCTCTATAATTTCATTAGGCTAACTAAGCACTGCCTCCATAATTGCATAAGGCCAAGCTCTGCCTTCCCTTGCACGAGACTAAGCGTTGTCTCTACCTTGCATGAGGTTAAGCCCTGCCTCATTAATTGCATAAGGCTAAGCTCTTCCTTCCCTTTGCATGAGACTAAGCACTGCATCCATAAGGCTAATAATTGCCTCCATGGTTGCATAAGGCTAAGCACTTGCTTCCCTTGCATGAGGCTAAGCATTGCCTCCATAATTGCATAAGGCTAAGCTCTTCCTTCCATTTGCATGAGACTAAGCATTGTCTCAATGAGGCTAAGCATTGCCTTCATTATTGCATAAGGCTAAGCACTGCCTTCCCCTACATGAGGCTAAGCATTGCCTCCATAATTGCACAAGGCTAAGCTCTGCTTCCCCTTGAACGAGACTAAGCATTATCTCCGTGAGGCTAAGCATTGCCTCCATAATTGCATAAGGTTAAGCACTACCTTCCTTTGCGTGAGGCTAAGAATTTCCTCTATAATTGCATCAGGCTAAGCATTTCCTTCCCTTGCATGCTACTAAGAACTATCTCTATTCCTTCAATGAGGCTAAGCCATGCCTCCTTAATTGCATAAGGCTAAGCATTGCCTTCCATTTGCACAAGACTAAGCATTGTCTCCATTATTGCATGAGACTAAACATTGTCTCTCCTTGCATAACCACAAATGCTACGCTATTCAAAACCTTGCACGAAGTTATGTCTTGTTTCATTTCGAGCATCATGTCTTTGCATCTCATGGGCTGAAATGTAACCATTTTTTCGAAGGCGTCATAGTCTAAAGGCATCATCCTCGTAGCCAGAAGACACCATTCCATGACCTGATGATCTCTCAATATTGCACATCATTATTCAAATGCGTCGTAGTTTAGAGGCACCCTTTTCATAGCCCCAGAACATCATTTCATGTCTTGCGAATCCCCTATCTTACAATTCATGGCCCAAGACGTCACGGTATAAGGACATCAACCTCACTGTCTAAAGGCGATCTCCATGGTCCAAAGAGAATTTGCATCATGTTTAATTTCTCACAGTAATCAATATGTATATTTTTGCATGCATCGTCTTTAAGTTTGCAGGTGATCCAGGAAGTAACTGTTTTGCTAACAGGAGCAATCTTTGCTCCGGTTTCTATTCAACGTTCATAGCCGCAATTATTTTAAAACGTAACCTACCACCGTCTGTTACACATTCCCATTTGATAACCATTCAAATATCCATAACCATTTCCATGTACATCTATTCGCAATCCCGATATCGTCCTGTCCAAAAAAGGTTGTCAGTTCCTACAACAACTCCATCGGTTTATCCAACCGGTGGATCCAGAACTACACATGGCCTGATTCATGTAAAACCAGGGATATGTAGGCAACTCAGAAACCAGGGCGCAACCTATAATTTTAAAATCACACCATTAGGTCAAAATCGGTCATCATTTCTTTACCCGACATTTCTTTCATCGTTCCTAGGTAAAGAGGGGAAGTTGTTGATACCCAAGTTTTCCCTATATATATATATACACACACACACTCTCTCTCTCTCAAAGTAGTGCATAGGCATCATCATTTAATTTATAATCACACACGTGTTTTTTTTTTTTTTTATAATTTTCCATAATTTTTAAAGGCTTTAAATCAATTTATTTATGCATTTCATTTTGTAAATATCCAATATCCTCCAAATTATTTTATGATGATTTAATAATCTAAACTTATCATTTCTACCAATGTGAAGTTGTAAATATTTTTCAGTGCATTTCTTATAATTACAATTGCATTTTAAGGCTAATTGCACATTTTTGCAATAATAGCCCATATGCATGTATAATTACATTATCTATGCAGAAAATGAATATTTATATTAAAAATTGGGTATTTAAAATCTGGCCCCAAATTTACCTTAATTTCGGACCTAACCTACCTAGTCCCAGCCCAATAACCTCTGAGCCCAAACCAAATAACCCCCAACCCCACCAGTTAAACCAACCCGACCAAGAACCCCCAACTAATCATGGTCGTTGGTCTCTGAGATCAACGACCCACGTTACCCCTTCTCTTTTAATTAACCTAACACCCGCTAACCCTAATCACTCTTCACCACCCGCCGCCTTTGAATTCTCTCAAAATACCCGCTACTCTCTGCCCAAACCCTAGTCGTCTTCCCACAAATTCCTCTCCTAACCCCACCGGACATGGGATTATACGACTATTTCTTGCCATATTCGACTCCCCCTTTGTACTAGATTCTTCTCTATATCGCTTGCCTAAACATGGCAAGTAGATCTCATCAGAATCGAACTAAAGTTGGTTCAAATTCTTGAACATTCCACTATTTCGTCTGTGTTCATTATTGTTCTATTATGTTATGGATCTTTGTGTATCTCTGTTGATCCTTACTTATCATAAAAATTAGGGTTTCAAATCTCTTTTAGATTGAACCAAATCTGGCTCGAGTATTAGATTTTAAGTGATATTTTTTTCTGTGTTCATCTTATTCTATACAACATTTGGTTTTTATTTTTTTTAGTTTAGATTTCTGTCGATTTTTGTACTTTCCCTAAAATTAGGGTTTTTAAATTTCCCTCTTTTCCTTACTGATTTTAATTTATTTCCTTTCTAGTGTTTGACCAATGATTTTCCTTGTTTGGGTGTTTGATTTCTACTACTATATAAACCCTTACCCATCCCCCTTTTAAACAATCTCAAATTATTAAGAAATATACTAAAAATTTAACGTTGTGTGCTTTTTGATCTTTATTGCTCTTATTCTGCCCTTTGGTTCCTGGTAGGCTTAAAGCCAGGGCCATAAATTCTGGGTTCTTGCTCTTTTGTTGATACTCATAACACTATGGACTTTCGTTCTTTCTTGTTTTCACTTAACGGGTGAGTTACCAAACCTTGTCATTTCATTCCTATTTACAGGTTATTAGCATTTGTTTTCACTTCTGAAGATTGTTGTTAAATGTATTTATGGGCTGGTCTCGTATGCATGCCTGATTGTTTCGCTTCAATTTTAGGCCTTTCAAATCTTAATTCCCTTACGTTTATATTTTGAGACATGCTTAGACATGGTTTGAATTGATTTCTTTTAAGTCTGCCTAGCCTATGTATTACTGAACGCTTAGAACCTTTTCACTTTGGCTATCTCTTCAATGTTTAAATTTGCTATTAACCATGCTCTTTAAACATGCTTTGATATCCCTTTCTATGGATTATTTGACTAAATATGAACGTATTCATTAAGTATATAGCATAAATCTGTTTCTGAATTTGCTATGATGACATGTAGCCTGTTTTGATCCAGTTTTCACTATGTCTTGAATGTCCAGTAGTTACTCTAATTTGTTCTCGTCCTTTTTGTGACACTAGCATTCTAAACTTAGCATAATCTGAAATTCTTCTTCTTTCTTCGCTTACTATAAGTCTGTGACATCAATCCCACAAAACTTTTTAGTAACATATGTTTTATATGTTGAATTTGTTCCTTTGAAACTTTGCTAAAGTCTATTCTTAAAACCCAAGTGTGTTCTATTGCCTATTTTATGTGCTCTACTTGACTCTGCGTGTTGTCCCCCGACTTTAGTTTATTCTCTCACAACCTGGTATCTTTTAAGTTTTTACTCTTGGCCGGCTGAAAGCCTAGGCTACTTAGGTTCTGTCCTTGACCTCACTAGTGTGAGCACTGCTAGGGTTCAATGGAGACCCTAGTGAACTCTGACACACTAGGATTTGGTCCTTAGTCTTTCCTCTGGGTTTCCCTATAAACATCCCTAGTGTGAGCACCGCCCTGGGTTCTTGAAGCCCTTAGGAATTCTGACACACTAGGGTCTTGGTTCTACATGCTCAACTCTATTTTCTACCGACTGGGTAAATCAATTTATTTATGGCTCCCTTATGTCAATGAAGATGTAATATTTGGGCTGATGTGAACCATGAGAATGAAGGCCTGGCCTGGCCGGGTATAACTTTGGGCCTACTGTAGGCTCCATATAGTTATTTTACTCTGTAATTTATTCCATTCATTAGGTCTCTAATAATCTTGTAATAACATTTGGGGTATTAGTAAAATTGGGAAAAAGGGTTTATCTTAACACTTGTAAAAAAATGGGTAGACATCATGCCTATAGGTTCTCTACTTCGCTAAAATGTGTTATTATGCTCAAACATATTCAGTCATTATGTGTTAGAAATCCTGCCTATAGGTTCTCTACTTTGTTCAAGTGTGTTTTGCTTTTACCTGTTAGAAACCATGCCTATATTATATTAAATGATTAATATTTCAATGTGCACATGCATTAGGATGTATAGGATTTTGTTAATCTACAAAACTTAGATGCCATGCCTATAGGGTCTAAAATCAGCTTCAATTATAACTATAGAAATCTTGCCTATAGGGTCTAAATCAGTCTTAATTATTCTCCTTCTAGTTTCTTTCAACTACAAATGCCGAATTTTCAACACTGTGGCATTATCATTATTAGAAACCATGCCTATAGGATTCGACTAAGCAGTTCTGAATAGTGATTACAATTGTTAGTTACTGCGTGAATCACCTAGATATGAAGCCTATAGGTTTAATCTCTCATACTTATAATAAGTAAGCAACTACATAGTCTTTAAGAAATCATATTAAGAAAAATGGCTTTTACATATGATACTACTTTCTTATTAGAATGTAGAATCACATAGAGATCACGCCTATAGGATTCAATAACCTTAACTTGTTTAAAAACAACAACTGTCAAATATTACTTAGTTTGCGTGAATATGTGGTCTAAGTGTGGAGGCCAACTTAAGCCCTTATTTGCTTATACATGAAAGTCAAAATTATTTTTGTATGTCGCCTAGTTTTCTCCTTTGTGAGCAACCTAAGTTACGTCTAGAACCATCCCGAGATAGAGGTCCAAATTCCTCCCGGACCATAAGTGTGGGACAGGTAGTGACCACATAGGGTACGGTTTAGAATCAACTAGTGCGCTTTAGGTAAACAACCTAAAGGTAGTAATCGGGTAGCAGGAGATGATAGTCTGTGCCCGCTGAATAATACGAGTAACACCCCACCTCGAGGGAGTTATGAAGTATTAATCATATTGTACGAAGTGATCCTTTAGGCTAAAACACTTACGACCCCCACCTTTGTTTCAAAATCAATTATTTGATTATTTGCACAATTTTATTTTTGTTTGGACTAATTCATATAATTCGAGTTCGGTCGGGTCCCATAGTGTGGACCTTGAGGAGTGCCTAACACCTTCTCCTCGAGGTAATTTGAGCCCTTACATGATATTTGCTGACGAAAACAGGTTAAATCTGAGTTATTTGCAAATAGGTTCCCTAATGCACCTCAAACCCATTAGGTGGCAACAATTTTTTAACACCCTTCCTTAAAAGAGTTATCACGTGTCGAAACCCAATTTTGCGAGAAAAAGGGGCCCGAAACTACCCCTATCCGAACACACTCACAGAGTAATTCAATGAATCAAAGGTGGAGCCAAGGACATATGACACAAAGGTAAAATCTAAGAGGCCTTTTTCATGGTATGACTTGCACGGTGCGGACAAGACAAAGTTCAAAGGGAAGGACACTACCACAGTTGGCCAGTCTGAGGCTACTGCTGAGCCTACTGCTGAGCCATCTAAAGCTTTAATGCCTTCCACAATAGCCGGGCGTTCCACTGGGATAGCCGCCATGCCACCACTTTCATCCTCTAGGCCACTAAGTTCAGTTCCAGTGGCAGCCACATCCACCTATCCTCTTACTCCGTTGTGAGTCTACCGGACTTTGGCGAGCCTCGACAACTGGATGCAAGAAACCACTTCTAAGATGTCTGACATATCTAGTACTCTTTGAGCACAGTCCTCTACTCTAGCAGTGTCACAGGTACCTCCATCAGTGGAGGAAACATTGAAGAAGATTATGGACAACCAGAACACTATCATGGAGATTCTAGTAGCTCAAGGGTGCCATTGAAGAGCTAGCGAAGCAAGTGAAGAAGATGAGAAAGTCATAGGCTTCGAAGAAACCAGTGGAGAGTTTGAGACATGAAGTGAACAAGTTAGCAGCAGCAGGTGACTTGCCCTTAGACTTACTAATTGAGACAAGTCCATCATTACCAGCTGATCCAGCAGCACCATCAGTAGTGGCATCGATTAGCTAGACTGACGAGCCAGATCTCACTGCCCCCACTGCTGAGGAGATATTTCATCTACTCACCAACCCTGTGGTTCCTCATCCCGAGACCACATAGGGAGTTTTCTTTAGTCTCTGCCCTCTAATATTTTGATTTGATAATCATTAGGGACAATGGTTGTTCTTTTTATGGGGGGTGGTGTACTTTGATATTTTGGATGATTTGGATGACTACTCATTACATTTGATACAATTTTGGCTTGTAATAACTTTAATACTCTTTTTCTTTTTCTTTTATCTTTATTTTCTCCCTCGTGATGTATATAATCATCCCTCTTGTATATATTCATTTGCTTTACCTTAAGTAGTTTATTTCATAGCTTTCTTTATTTTGGTTTTTTAATAGTATAGCTTCTTAGTTACTTTATTAGCTTATTTTTTATTTGTTAGCTTCTTTTTATGTTTTAGTGAACAATAAGCCTTTGGTTTTCTTAATTCCACGGTTCTTTCCAAAGGTAGGTCTTGTGTGAACTGGGTGGCTTTACCAACGATGGATGGCGTGACAACATTTATAAGGGATTGAGTCAGTTTTTGTTGTTTAGGTAGAAATAAATAGTGTTAATGAATAAACAATGGTCGAGCATGTTTCAGTTGGTACCAACACACTTAACTATGCGCTTATGGTTAAAACATGTTTTTTAAAGAAATAGCTCTAGTTAGTGACCTTGTGAATCTTATGTTGACTTAGGAAATCATCGGTTGGTTTAGTTGAACCATTAGCGATCTTCAAGGTTGAATGCATTTGTTGTGGGCCCTTGATTCTTTTCTCTTTAACAATCCGGTTGTCCGATAGGTGAGTTATTTTGTTACAAGTCCAAGTACTCGTGCGAATGGTCTAAAACTTGGTCCGAATGTGTTTCTAGGCAAAATCTAAGTTAGCTTGGCTTGAGAAGTGATTGTAGTCTCTCCTTGGCACCTTTTGAAACCTTCCATGACCCACCAATGATATCATCCTTAGTAAAACCTTTTGAGCATGAAGCCTTTTTATTCAATAACCACATTACAAGCCTTTAACCATTTTATTGTGACTCTCTCATGGAACTCGACTTTTCTTTTGAACTCATGAGATTCAAATGAAAAAACATAAGTTTGGAGGAGAAATGAGGAGTTGAAAAATGGTTTCAAGGGACAAAAAGACAAAATAAATGAAGATAAGGAAAAGGAAAAGAAAAAGAAAGGAAGAACAAAGGAAAAAAAAAGTGAATAATGTGAATGGGTTGAAAATATTCAAAATAAACCAAAAGTGCAAATAATGGATAAATAAAAGAATGAGATTGTGAATAAAATGACCAAGAAAGATTGAGGTAAAGTCTATCTAATCCCCACAAGGGAAAATAAAATGACTCAAAGAGTCGGCAAAGTATGAGCAAACAAAAGAATATGAAGTGCTTCCGGAAAGATGAACTAATTCCAATCCGATACTTCCCTCCATAGTCCAAATGCCTTCATTACATGCCGAAAAGCCCTATGTTATTTCAAGACGAGCAAGCTTACACTAGTGGTGATCTACATGAGGGAAAAGCATATGGTACATAGAGTTGTTTTTAGCTATTTTTGCTTTTTCTTTGTTTTTTTTTTCTTCTGGGGGTCTAATATGAGATGTATAATGTGCTCATACTCATCCATTAGGATGTTCCCCTCTTCAAGAGCCCCACTAGGAGCTTGTGACATTCGTTTGAGAGTGATGAGCGAGTTTTTCTCGAGTCATTGTTCTGAATTCTTCATTCGTGAGTAAGATGATCTTCCGGAAAGTATAGGAGGAGGAGTTTTGGATCCACAGCGACTTGCATGAAAGTTTGAGCTTCCTTGATGAAAAAAGTGAACCCTTGATGCTCAAGCATCACATTTGAGCCATTTGTACTTTAAGATTCAAATTGCAGGCTTGTTAATGATTCATGAGTGTGTGAACAATTTTTGGTACCAATTAATTTGTGTTCAACTCAACTTAGGCTAGCTGAAATATCCCTTTTTCTAGTGTAGGTGGGAATTTCTTAATTTCTTGAAGACAAGCAAAAGGTTATGTTTGGGAGAGTTGATAAGTAGGGATTTTGACCATTTATTTGCTATCTTTTACTTGCATTTTAGCTAAAAGATACTTAAAGGTATTCCAAAGAACTAATGAAATGTGCTTTCTTGCAGAAATATTGGGAAACAAGCCCAAGAAGTGAAAATCAACTCAAAAAGGAGTCAAAATTTAACAAGGACCAAAACAAGGCAAAAAGGCCCATATTATGGATCGCACATGTCACGACCCAAACCTATGGGCCGCAACGAGCATCCGGTACCTAACTTAATCGAGTGCCAACAAAGGATATCTTTCTTATTGTACTTTCATTGTCAAATGGGCCAAACGGGCCATCATGGGCTAACCAGAATAAACATAGGGGAATACTCAATATAGGACGACCCAGCCTGATATTAAAACTTATACATGTGATATACGGGACTATAAGGCCAACAAGAACATTTGTAAACACTAAACATAAGTTGGCAAGGCCATATAAGCATTCGTATACATGACATCTGTTTATAAACCTCTAAGAGTACACTCTTAACGTAAAGTTCGGGAAAGGGCCCCGACATACCAAATAATACACGTCTAAATCATATTGACCAAAAAAGAAACTCCGGAGAAAATGGAGTGCACCAACACCTTCTGCTAAGTTGATATCCTACTTGGAGAACTCTCGACCTGTCTATCGGGACCTGCGGGCATGAAACGCCGCGTCCCCATGCAAAAGGGTCCCCATGTCGAAGTTTGGAATATTGAGATAAAGTACGGTCCGAGACAAAATTCATTTTCTTCGATTTATTTTCCCTCTCACGTCCACGAATTTACTCATCACTTGTTTGAAATAGCAGAATGCTTATAATCCAAAAATAATCTTATTTCCGAACTTACATCGATTAACTTATGATGAAACTTTAACACACAAAAATGTGGGATGTAATATCTCATTTCCGAGCTTCGATCAATTTACTTATGGCGTACTTTCACGTACGAACACATGGGGTGTAACATCATTCCCCCCTTTGGAACATTCGTCCACGAATGTTGCCTTATCCACTTATCATTCTCATAACCCATAGCTGTTGCGAATACTCTAATACTCTGTTTGCCATTTAGGTAACTGTTCTTTGAATAAATCCAAAGGCCAAGGAATTCCCCCCTTTAGGCCTCTTTCCCACACCATGGCTTGTGGTCATAATCCTTTCAATCTTATAGCTATTGCTACCTTCTATCATGCAGCATGTACGACTCTGACTTTGTAAGTGCACCTATGTGACTCTTCTCTCATTTTTCCTCTAGCTTTTTTCCAGTTTATAGGCCTTACATTGAAAACATATACATAGCTTAATAAGATATTCCTTTGGGCATCTATAGGTATACTGAAGTTCTTCGCTCGGAACTTTGTCGAACTTATGAATATTATTATATCTTATTTCATAGATCTTTTTATTTATCCATATGACTTTACTGCATCTAGGTAGGTCATAATATACCATAACTCTTACCTTGGTTGTATTATTATGAAGCTTTGCTACCCAATTCCAGGTTACTTTCTCGCTTCTTATCATAGATGTATAAATCCAAGTCCTTCAATGCTTCTTTATTATTGTTCATCTAGAGGATGGAATCCTTATCTCCTCTCATACTTTGGAACTTTATCCATATATTTTCGATTCACTTTAACGTTGATCCATAATCTACCACTGATAACTTGACCTTTTATGTAACACTGCCGCTAGGGCCCATGTCTCATCGAGGAACATCTGAAATGGTTAGACTGACCCACCTGGGAGCGATACCATGCTTCCATAACCGTATTTCATAGTATCCCAACGCTTCTAGCCTTCCATGTGAAGTATGGACTATTCACCACCTTCTGCATTTGAATATATCGTACGTTGTTTATCCTTACCTTACTTACCTTAAAATCTCACATCATATCTTCTATCTCTTTCATGACCTCCCTTCCATAGAGGTATAATTTACATCCACAACCTGAAGTTCTATTGTAATACTTGTACCTTTGGTACATACATAATCCAGTCGGAGCTTCATACTGACCTCTTATGAGGTCGGTACTCTTATAACTGGCGTTATCGTAGAGCAATTATAGAATATGACTATTGTACTATCTCTCTTGTACCTCTGATATTAAGATTGATTCTTGCTATGTTTTCAATCATGATTCCTATAATTTTTTGGGTCCAATAATCAGACTCGTGATTTACTTTGTTGTTGTAACTCTTTAGTTTCCTCTTTTTTATGATCAGTCTTTATGTAGGCTTAAGCTATCTGCAGATATGTGACTCGCGGTATTATTCATTACTTTATCCTTACATGGACAATATGGAATATTCATGATACTATCATCTAACTATTCAATTCTTGATCTATGACTTGGACTCCATTATCTCTTTTAACTTATACTGAAGTCTTCTACGACTGTATGATTGTCAACATATATGTTGCATGGATAATACTTCAAAATCTTAATTGCATAAATAACGTAACTAACTCTTGATCGTTCATCGAATAATTCCTTTTTGTTACTTCTCAACTTTCTTTAATCGCATGCAATTACTTTTCCTGGTCTTTCTGCCCCCTTTTGCGTGCATAACTTTTTTTAGTTCCCACGCATGCAAGAGTTTTTCCTAAATCATATGATCTCAGTTATTACTTTTGATTTTACTTCTTGTTCATTAGCCACAATAGGAGCCACTTTCTTATGGAGTGCATACAATGTTGTAATGAGACTGTTTTTACATGACCATTTCTTCTTCAAGTTACTATGTTAGGTTGAAACCTTCTTTCTTATTTCCTCAACTAGACTTTCATTATATTACTTAGGGAGGACCCTCTGACTCTTGTAGAGCTGCGAGCTTATTAGCTCTCATACTCATCGTAACTTTTTATGTCCTTTCTCGCCTATACTTATCCGTAGTTACTTACCTCCACGCTCTTCTACTTGTAGGTTTGCTTCTGAACTGATATTTCGATTGTCTTCCCCGTGGCATTCTCTTTTATTTTTGTAATACTCATATGGTTCCTTTTTAACTTCCCCAACTCCTATATGAATATATCTCAAGGATCACGATGTCATAACTGCGAGAGTGAATTCACTATACTGGGTTTTCATATGTTTATCTTGCACGATCTGTTAATTTATTTGTATCTTGTTGTATACCCATAACTAGGCTCTTCCTGAATCAACTACTAACTGCTCGTTGGCCCATTCTCATATCAATATTCCACGTAAACTTTCTTGGGTTATTTCCTTTGTATTAACTTACCGCTCGCACTGACTCTTTTTTATCAATAACATCCTTGACTGGAACCCTTACTTCCTCTAATTAGCGTCATACTTGCATAATGTTATGGAATTGTAGCATATCTGTAGGATTTGGATAAGTACAATCTAATTTTTATAGCAGTCTTCCTTTACCACATCACTCCATATTCCCCCCTTTAGAGGAGTACTAAGATCTAGAGCTACGACGGTTTACCTACATATGTTTCACCTCTTTATCTTTTTCATATTTTCACATCATCGATGATCCTCGCTTTCCTTGCGGTAATCCTTATGCACCACGGATAACAAAATTCCTTACTCAGGAGGGTGATACTTAGTGTACCTAGCACATACATTCCCTTAAGCTTAACTTTGCTCACATTGATTTCTTTAGGGAAGCGTTTTCCTGAATAACCATTCTCTGAATTTCTCATGAATCTTCTTTTGTGGTCCTTTCTATTGTCATCGGAATGCAATATGAAGTTTTCATGATGCCGACCATCATCAAATAATTCAGTCCCTACTTCGTGTTTAGTTTATCTTTTTCTGGCAATCACTTAGTGTCGCGATCTTATTTCTCGAAATGAGGACATGACTTTAGGGCCTATACTCCTTTGTTCTCTCAAGGCCTGTCATCTCTTGTCTCTTCCTTCACTTAACAATAGACTCTGTAATACAGTCATTTACATTTTTTGATCTACCATCGTCGTCCATGTATCACATCTTACTCATAATGTTTTCTTAACTCTCTTCTTATATCCCAGCTAATATTTCTGTCTATCACTTTATTATAAAAACTTCAACAAGACATTCTTTTTCTTTTAGCTCCCTTTGCTCCATCCACTTGGTCTTCGGGTTGCCTAACAGTCTCTCTCAACTAGGGACGGGATCCACACTAAGATGATATTTATCCCTTCAAGCCTTCCAGTGCCCATCTTTGTGGTACTCATATCTAGTGGTACTCTTTTAGAGTGCACCATCTGATTGTCTCACAAGGAGATCTATTAACACATTTTTAATATTCTTCAGAAAGGTCAACTAACGCAAACAATTCATCCACCATTTTGGGCCACTCTAACCCCAGCCGGATCCTGGTATCCGTTCTTTCTCTCGAACCATATTTGTTAGCTCCCATACGGCATAACTAAGATCGATGTAGCAAATTGTACATACCCCTGTTACTGTTGAATGTAACTCAAAAAGCTTATGAAAATGCGAGGATTTTCAGGGAAAAGACTAAAAGGTGGCATGATCGTCTGACTAAGCCAAAGGAGTTTAATGAAGGGGACATAGTCTTACTCTAATAATGTAGACTCATATTATTTCCCAAAAAATTCAAGTCTAGATGGACGAGACCATATGTGGTGAAACATGTATCACCATATGGGGGAATTGAGATCCAGACCAGAACGAGACAGAAAGTTTCAAAGTGAATGGCAACATACTAAAAATGTATCTTGGTGGAGGGTTTGCGCAGCAACCCTCGAGCATCAAAAGCAATTGAGGATGCTTGGTTGAGTCAAGCTGACGACTATAACTCAAAAGTACCTCTAACCCTTCTAATTGTTTGATTTTTTTGTTTCATTTTTGTTCATAGCGTAAAATAGATAGAAATTAGTGTATATTATGATGTAGTAGGTTCAGGAAGGTACATGTCACGAAAGGTAGGACGTGAGGTTTCAAATATGGCCTTCTTAAAAGTAAATATGTGCGACCTCACACCTGGGAGTGACGTCGCACACTAGTGGGGCAAAAAGTCGCTACAATTGAGGCGGGATGTGCGTGGCCGTGCACTGACCACGCACTACTCGCGCATTTTTAGCCCTTTTCTGCCTTACTTTTGCGGTCATGCACGAGGTGAACCGACCACGCATCAGGTGAGTTTTTCCCTTTTTCTTTTTAATTTCGGACCTCCCCTTCTTACAACACCCAATTCTAAAATCCCCCCTTTCTATCCCCGATAGTAAACAACCCTAAGCCACCCCATTTATGTCATATCCTCTCTTAAGAAGAAAATACAATACCACGCCAGTGCCATCTTTCCTCTTCTCCCCCCGCCACATCCTCACATGTTTTCCCTTAGGTAAGAGAGATGCTTTCTCTCTTTTTTCTTAATTTATTTTTCTTGTAATGTAGTAGATTTTTATTTGTGTTTTCTTCTTTTTTCTACTCATTTTCTTGTGGGGTGGAAGCTGAATTTCACCATGGATGGGCTACGTGTGACATTGGTGTATCCTTAGTCTAGTTGGGGATAAAATTGTTTTGTGGTGGGGTTAGGAACTGTAGTGCATATTAAATGTTTGTATAAATTCCGCAAAGTGATCGAGGATGTAATTTTTTTACCAAGTGTGAGGGTGAAGTCTCAGTAGCCTCTCTTTGTTCACCAATTGTTTGGTTAGCTGATATTTGGTGTTTGTTACAGGTATTATGGCGCCGTCACAGAAACGAAATACCATAGGTTCCTCCTCAAGTGGTCACGCTTGCTCATCCCGGTCGTGAGCTTTTGCTTCTTCTTGCCCGTATGATCATAACAAATCTTTTCTTGTGAAGCCTAGGAACGATTCCACAATAAGGAAAGCAAGAAGCCCATATCGAAGAGGGGAGTTGATTTGAGGTCCCTCCAGAATGACTATCCCAATGTGTACCACGACTTGGTCAGGCGCGGTTTGGGGTTATGTTTTGGTGAACCTGATAATGCCAACTTAAGGGTTGTTCGGGAGTTTTATGCGACCTACCCAGAATATGACAACCATGTCTTCACAGTTCGAAAGAAGAATGTGGACATCTTCATAAAGGCCATTAGAAGGACCAACCATTTACCAGTGTTTGGGGAAGATCCTGAAATAGAAGACCATTATGAAACGTACAAGAGAGCACCAACCATTTGGAAACTGTTCTTTAGAACCATTTGCGTACCTAGCAAAGAGGTAGTGCGGATAATCAGGGGGAAAAAAATTCATTCGGCT
Source organism: Nicotiana paniculata (assembly GCA_005239505.1). Taxonomy (NCBI): domain Eukaryota; kingdom Viridiplantae; phylum Streptophyta; class Magnoliopsida; order Solanales; family Solanaceae; genus Nicotiana; species Nicotiana paniculata. The sequence goes on from MDKI01051768.1 coordinate 16,728, forward strand.
TCTCTTAATTTTGAAGGGAAATATTGGCTCTACATTATAAATAACTGCCTGTTGCCTTCCGGAAACACCACTGAGGTGAATGGTCCCCGCACCGCACTGATCTGGAGCTTTGTCAACGGCCACAATTTTGATGTGGCTAAGTTTATTAAGGACGAGATGTTCATTCTCTTTCCTGTGCAGGGGTATACGTTGTGTTTTCCCATCATTAGTCACTCGGTTATGTTGTAGGGAACAAGTACCGAAAAACAGGGACATGGATGGAAAGGTCAAGCGTGAACAAAAAATTTGGGCCAATAAAATTGTAATTGTGAAAGACCCTGCTGGGTCTGCTAAGGATAGCGAGGATTCTTATGCGCCCGAAAAGGGCAATATGGTGCAAGATGAGCAGGTCTGTGTTTCTCCACTTCGCGAGCAGGCGATGGCAGGGGAAACAAGAATGAGAGCCCTAGAGCAGGAGATAGCAGGGATGCGTACCTTAGTCACAGACATAGGAGCTTGAGTGGATTCCCTTGCTACACAAAATTTCAAATCTTAGAGGAAGGTCATGGCATGGCTGTGTGCACATGGCCAGGCCTGTCACCTAGACCTCGGCACTGTCTCCGACACGGACTGACTTGATCAGGGGAGTTCTCTCCACCTTTGCATTTTTATTTGTGTGACATAGGGACATTCCACCATTTAAAGTTTGGGGTGGGGATATGTGTGTGTTGTATGTACATGAATATGTGTTTTCCTCTTGGTAGTTGTTAGCTGTAACAGTTATAGAAAATCAATAAAAAAAATGAAAAAAAAATTGAAAAAATCAAAAAGATTTTAAAATTTTTGACTTTTCCCGACTATGGATATCATTTGGCTTAGGCAGTGTATTAATTCCCCCCTGGTTTTTCTTTGTGTCACGGTTCTTATACAAGGACTTTGATTTGAACCGGGTGTAGTTAGATTTTTGTTTTAGGAGTAGGGAAACCTTGAGCTGTAATTTGAAATGAAATCAATACCTCCTGACTTTCTCATGCTTGTAAAATAGTGAGTGACTTGGTTGTGACGCTTAGGCTCGGTTTTTGACTCTTATACAAGTGACTTAATTTGTATAAGTTTAACTTTGCTTAACTGCTTGTGTCTTGATGAGTCCCATCCTGAGTGAGTTATGTGCCATGTGTGTGATGTTTGAGTATTTTGTACATTGCATTTGATGTCTAGAACTTTCCTCGTATGTTTGCAAAGAGAAATAGTAGTTTTGTTCAGTCTTGGAAGTGATATAGGCATTTCTTCGTTGAGCCAGCTATATATTTTACCCACCAAATTGTTATATACCGTAGTTAACCCCGTTGAGCCTGTAATCATTTTTGTTTGGCAACTACATTGCAAGCTTTACCCATTTATTTGAATTGACCATTTATTTGAACAGTGTACCTCTCGTGAGCACTTGACGTTATTATGAACTTTGTAAAAGTTGAAGTGTGGGGTAGTTGGTTTGGATTTTTAGTGGAACTAATGAAATAAGGAAAAAGGTGCACTGATTTTGAAAAATAAGAGCCACTTGAATTGAGAAAAAAAAAGAAGAAACAATTTATTAATTTTATGATTGTTAAAATTGTTCATTTATAAGTGGTGACTCTGGATGTATTTGTGCTTAAAGAAGTTGGGATTTAATGTGAATTGATGTGAAGATGGAGTATGGTTTGACATAATGTGGAGTTGAGTGGTTAAGTATATGTATTAAAGTTCTTAGGGAGGTGTAGTCACTCTTATATCGAAAAATATCCTACCAGTTTCGCAACCTACTTTATAAAAAATTAAATTCCTGCTTGATCCTTGACTGAATGACCTCAATTTGTAGATTCGTACACTACGGGCAATCCTATGGTTCATCTTTTGTGGCATATGGACATTGTTTCTGAGATTGAAAAAATTATTTCTATGTTGAGTTCCTAATTGTTCTTTCCTTTTATGGTGTGTGGAACTACTCTCTATTGTTGTGTGAAGCAACTTGATTCATGAAGGAAAGGTAATTCTTGACCTTTATGTTAGATTAAGTGAGCGGGTTATACATAATACATAGTGTTGTTGACCCAAAATTTGAGGTTAAGATGTTACAGTATTGTACTTATTCAATTTTAAGGAGTCTTAGTATGATGAGTTTTGAGTGTTGTTGAAAAAGAGCGTATTTAGGTGAAGTGTTGTTTGATTGCTCGGGGACGAGCAATGGTTTAAGTGTGGGGTGTTGATGGTAGGATATAATTGTGTATTTTGGCCACTAATTGCACTTGAATTCGCTGCATTTTACTAGTGCTCGAGCTTTAAATGGTATTAAGTTGCACTGAGTGTCTGTTTTATGCTTCGCATGAGTGATTCCGAATTACAATGAGGTTAGGGGGATAATTCAAGATATTATGGAGCTTTGATGTTTGGGTAAAATCCCATGGAGTAAGTTGGGATTGTGTTCGAGGATCAACGGATAATAGTGCACTCAACAAGAGAAACGAAGAACTGAGCAAGAAACCACCCAAGTGCGCGACCGCGCACTGGGCGCGCATGATAAGCAGAACACTGACCAATGTGCGCGGCCATATGCGCGATCACCTGCCCAGGTGCACGGCTGTTTCGGAAAACTTTCCCAAACATATTTTTGTTTTACTTTAATGTAAAGAAAAGTTTTGCTGCTATTTGCATTGTACCATCTTTTTTGGGTTGATTTTACGCCTTTCCAGGTAATTGAAAGAGCTTAGAGAGTTATCAATTAACCAGTTAGGAAGAATAACCAAGAGGTGTTCTTCGAAAGATCATTCATTAATTATTCTTGTGCATATGTTCATAGGACCTGTTATTAGGATAATTAAAGGAATCACATTTATTCGGAAGAAGAATTTGGATCCCTGAAGTACCTTAATCATCCGTTGAAATCGAAGGAGTCAATAGAATTTAATAATGAATTTAACACAGAGTTACCTGAAAAAATAGTTGATCACATATCTTGTCACAACCCTTACTTATCACCCTGATATTCAATCGCTGCTCCTAATCATTAAGGTGTCATTATTTCTTATAATTGAATAATCTTAGTGTTAATTGTAGTCGATAATAACATCAATCAAAGTTTTATTATCCTGGATATTGTTGAGCTGAAGATTTATTAGAACATTATTTAAACCATTCCATGTGGAGACAATTTAATATTATATTATCTTTAACTAGCAAGTCTATGTTTTATACACCGATTATGTTCTTGTCAAGGACACGGTGGTTACTGATTTGTGGAGCTTCGTTAATGGGAGATTATCGAGGTCGCTGCCTTGGCATCCGCAGACCTTTACTCTCCTTCTTTATCTTTTAGTTTTGTTTAATATTGTTCTACCTTCCTAGACAACGTTTCATTTACCAGACCGTTTTACTGTATAGATGCTCATGTAATCCATGACAAATAGATATTTTGGGACATTCTGTATTGAGTTGTGACGTTTTCATCCAATTTTTCTGAGATTTTTACATACTTAAGCCTATTTTCATTTATTTTGAATTGTAAGGTGTTGGTATGTTTGAGTTGTCGGCTTGTCTATTATCATGCTAGGCGCCATCAGATTACATGTGATTTTGGGTCGTGACATGATTCTTAGTATAAATTGTAGCATTTCTTGATTTGGTACGATATTCCTTTAGGGTTTTTCTTTCATATTCCTTATTCGTAGAGCTTCTTGTTAATTGACTTATGAAATTTATTACATTTATTTATTTTTATTTATGGATCGGGTTGCACGCCGCAATAGGTGAAGCAAGGGAGGATTGATATTTATATGGTGGGATCAGGTTGCACGCCGCAACAGATTTTATTTATTATTATTGATATTGATATGGTGAAATAAGGGAGGATCATGTTTGTACGGTGGGACCCGATTGCGCCCCGCAACGGTTTATGTGTTTTTTATTCCTTGTTGTACCGAGTTGGCTTCGGTGCTTTCGTACAAGATTTAGAGGATTGGTATTTCTGGTGTTATTGGTTTCGAGGATTGAGTTGATTTTCATAAGCTAGTTGCCTTACTCTTTCTACATATCTTTCCTTTTATCATTATTATACTACGTACATGTTATTGTAAGTGACCCGCCTTAGCCTCGTGTCATGGCCTAAAAACAAATACAGGTCACGATGGCGCCCAACACCGGAGTCAAGCAAGCCAACCGTTATTTACTAGTGAGATTATTCTTATTTGGCACACCAACCCCACATATTCCAAAAAATTTTAACTTCGGTCATTTAAATAAAAGAGGATACATTAACCAATTTAAGTAAATACATCCACAATCATCATGAATCAATAAATAAAGTCCCAAAATATAGAGTCTACTATGTGCGTGCAAGGAACTAGTGTCACAAGTCAACATGCGAACTAGTAGAATATATAAAACATTATACAAACTGTATTGTTGTCTGAAAGAAATAGACAGAAATAAACAATAGATAACTCCATAACACTGCTGAGAATCACCAAGGGAGGCAGCTTACCGTGGAGTCAGGTCCAGAATATACGTCAAGCTCCGATCAGATAACCAGTAGCACCAGCCTCAGAACCTGTACAATTAAGTACATAAGTGCAGCATGAGTACATAAATATATATATGTACCCAGTGAGTATTCCACCTAACCTCGAAGACGTAGTGACGAGAGGTCGACATGACACTCACTAAGGCCAACAGTGTAACTTAACAGAATATAATAGAAATGGTAGGCAGTGAGGCAACAAATATGTATATATGTAGGTACTAAAACACAAGAAAGATACTGGGAATGAATAAAAAAATTACCACTTCACTTTTTCCCCAAATATCTGTTAGATCAATATCCATGAATTTAGTAGCAAATAAATCATATGCATGCAGGGCAACGACAACCGGTCAGAGTCATAAGATAGTCATGCCCCTGCACTACCGAGGATCGAACGGCCCGTACCAAAAGTGCACCTCTCTACAAAGTACTCACATTTATGCACTGTCGAGGATCGAACGGCCCGTACCAAAAATGCATCTCTCAACCTCTCTATACACTGCCAAGGATCGAATGGCCCGTACCGAAAGTGCATCTCTCAAATTTGTCGTGGCGTACATCACGTTCCCACAAGAGGGGGGGGGGGAAATCACACTCTGCTCACGGAATGTAAATTGCGAAGCGGTCACGTGCACACACATTATTCTTTTTAAAAAGAGAATACTTTTCAGTGAACAACATGTTACAAGTCTTTCTCAAATTCCTTAACTTCGGGGAAATAAGAAACATGTAACGTTAATTCATTAATCATATAGTTCATATCAAGCAAAACACAAAGCATGATGTGGGCCTACCTACCTGGACATAATAGTAATAGTCGCTACGTACAGACTCTCGTCACTTTGGACGTACGTGCCCCCCCACAAATTATCACATATAGCATTTAAATCACCTAGGGGTTCAATTTCCTCCTTACAAGGTTAGAAAAGAGACTCACCTTGCGTCGAATTTACTCCCCGGACCGAGAACGCGCCCGATACTCTAAACTCTAAACTCTCGGACTCGAAACTAGCCAAATGTTATACAAATACATTAATTTATATTAAAATCATAGAATTATCATTACTTAGCCAAATTCACCATTCTTGAAGAAAATCTAAAATCCGACCCCAGGCCCGCATGCTCGGATTCTAATAATTCTCGAAGGAACACTCACCCAAAGCCTAAGGATCATTAATATACGATTTTTACTTGATTCCATAGCTAATTTACGGGTAGATTCTCAAATTATCAAAAGCCCTAGGTTACTACCTAATTCATGATTTTTCACTAATTATGTGATTAAATTTAACTAGGAATTCATGCATGAAGCCAATATTAGAGTAGAATTTACTTACCTTCTATTACCAAAACGTTTTCCCCTCTAAAATGGTGGAAATCGCCCCAAGGAAGAGGACGAAGAAGAGAAAAGATGAATTAAACCCGTGTATAAAAACACATTGTCTAAACAATGTTTTCGCACCTGCGGCTCGAGAATCGCACTTGCAGTCTCGCACCCGCGGAAATGGACTAGGGAGCCTGGGCCCGCACCTACGGAGTAGAGACCGCACCTGCGGCTCTGCTCCCGCTGAACGTTTTCCGCAACTGCGAGAATTGGCCAAACCATTATGGGTTGCACCTGCGACTGGTCAACCGCACCTGCGTTCACACCAGAACAAGTGCACCAACAGCTATTTCAGCTGGTTTTTGGCCTCGTGTTGTGTTTAGGAGGCACCTGGGCCCACCCGTGCCCCTGTCCAAATATACCAATAAGTTCCAAATCACAATACGGACTCGCTCGAGCGTTCGGAACACCCAAAACAATGCTAAAACTCAAAATCACACCTCAAACCCCAAGAACCAAACTTAGGAACTTTATGTTTTCTAGACTTCGCTAGCAACGCGCCGAGCTAACCTATACTACTCGGAATGACACAAATTTTGCAGGCAAGTCATAAATGACATAACTGAACTATTCCCGGTCTCGGAATTCCGTTCGGACCTCGATAACACAAAAACACGTCCCAAACCACAATAGGAACTTAAGGAACTTCTTATTTCAATATTGGGCGCCAAAATGCTCCCGGGTCATCAGGAACCCATTCCGAACATACGCCCAGGTTCGAAATCATCACACGAAGCTACCGGAATCGACGAAACTCGATTACGAGGTCGTTTACCCAAAATGTTGACCGAAGTCAAACTTGGCCTTAAAAGCCAACCTTAAGGAACCAATTGTTCCTATAGCACTCTAAACACCTCCGAGTCCCGGACCACTAGTCCCCGCAAGTCATAAATCATAAAAATCCACTATATGGAGTTTCATTTAGGAGAACGGGGTCCGATAACGCAAAATGACCGGTCAGGTCGTTACACCTCGTCACTACTTCGTCGAGGTTAGGCTGGACACTTACAGAGTACATGGGGTCAGTTATACGCATACTACACTAGGGACTTCTTGTGCAGATTTTGGAGTCGGTGCTAGAGGCGGTCAGAAGATTGCTCGAATTGACCAGCGGAAGGAGGCTTGAGGTAGAGTTTCTCGGTGTTCGCAGCTCTGAAGTCCCCTTCTACCTTAGCCTAGTGGTTTATTTCCTTTCATAAAGTTTTGCTTTCATTAAGACCATAATCTGTAATATTCTAGTCGCTCGTGCACTTGTGACACAAGAACTGGGGTTATATCAACATATTGCGGTTGTGATGACTTTTCGCACTTTATTTCAGTTCTATTTCAGTTATTTCATTGTAATTGGTATCAGTTAATCTATTTTGTTAAAAATAGCTAAAAACTATTCTAACATTGGCTTGCTTTGCAAGTGAAGTTTTCGCTGCCATCACGGTCACGAGGGCGGAGATTCCGGGTTGTGACTGTCGGAAGGTTATTTTTTAAAGAAATTAAAAAATGAAAACAATAGTTAGATTCCAGTACCTTATTGGGCCATTCAGTCCAATGTTCACCCATAATAACGGAGAGCTGTTAATTTCTATCGAAGGATAAATTTCAATAGTTTGCACAAGACTAAAGAGATAAAACATTCTTTATTAACTTACGATGAAAAAAAACTATTAACTTTCCTATCACAAGTGATATGTAATAATTAACCTAACTAAAGAAAATCACCTTCATATAATACTACTATTATCATGCAATCACAAGTGGAATATAAAATATTGTAATTCAAATGTATATAGTAAGACAAGAAATGCATAACAAATAAATTGTCTTAATTCTCTTAACTGATTACCATGTTTTAGTCAATGGACACTTGGATACTATATAAAGATAGTGGTTGGTTAAATACTGTATCAGTGAAGCAAAAAAAGTTTTATAAAAGTAATAGCAATTCCTAAAAGTATTTTGCTTTCTATAGCTTTGGCTACACTAGGGACTGCCACATTTTATACGCAATATGTTCGTAAGTATTTTAGTTTCTTTCATTAAAATTTAATAGACCTAAACAAAATGGGATTTACATTGAGTAGTATAATTTTTCTCTACTCTATAAGTAATTTTAAATTTATAATATCAAGATAGTTATCATTTTTATTAGGTTATAATAATTTATATTTATTTAGATATTTAACTGCAATTATTACCTATATATGACTTGATATGTTTTACACTAGCAACGCTATAATTTAAACTTAAAAAAAGAGCTTTATTGATAAGAAAAAACAGTTTGAAAAATGATAAATATATTCCTTTTTTATAAAGTGATAAAAAATAAAAAGGTTATTAATGATAAATGAGTCATTGGCTTTAGACACAAAACAAGAACAATTGTTTTATTCAAGTGAGCAACAACGCAAGTGTCTAATTCAATTATTTGCTTAATATTACCAACCAAAAAATGATATCTAATTCCGAATTTGTTTGGAATTGAGGCTTAATTATTATTGTTGGTGCAGCTTCAGCATGTTATGGAAACACACCTCAAGGCACCATTATAGCAGCAGCAAGTGATCCTCTTTGGAATAATGGTGCAATATGTGGCAAAACATTCAATGTCACATGCATAGGTCCAACAAATCCAGTGCCACACCCTTGCACTGGCAAGAGTATTGTGGTAAAGATTGTCGATCATTGCCTGGATGTGGTGGAACCCTAGGTTGAAGCCTTTTCAACCATTGCTAATCCTGTCGCTGGCATTATTAAGATCGACTATGTCCAGTAAGTAACGATTTTCTACACGTATATATACATTTATACTTTTTACCGAAAATATTAAATTCAGCTGAACCATTTAATTATATGTTGTATCTGCCACTGAGTTTATTATTCTATAATTTTTAGAACTTCGTGAGGGCCTCAAAGGCGCATGGAATTCCCATCTATACTATATATAACATATCAAAATATATTCCATAGTGAAGTTGATTTGATCAATAATCACAATATAATGCATGTATTTGATCAATTCTAAGAATAGAAGTTTGTCTTTTCCTTTTCACTTTGTTCTATGTGGGAAAATATTGAGCATGTTTTATCAAGCGCAAGCTATTTATCACATGAAGACTGCAACGCACGATTTTTTGTTTCACATTGGAGGGGAAGGACAAAACGTAGATCATTTGGATTCTATTAATAATGAGGATTCAGAATATCACACATTGATTAATCAAGGAGAGATTCAACAATGAAAAGAAAGTGTCACGACCCGGAATTCCCACTGTCGGGACCGTGATATCACCTAACATTTTACTTGCATGGCAAGCCAACGTTAGAGAATCATTAAGCCAATTCTTTAATATTTCCATAATTAACAACAAGTAATCTAAAACGAGTTAAAATGAGTGCGGAGTTATATATAGCAGCTTCAATGTAAATAGTACTACCCAGAATTTGGAGTCAGAATTCACGAACTTCTAATATTCCACTACAAGTAAATGTCTGAAAGAAATACAACTTTTTTCGAAATGAAAGAAACAGTAAAGTGTAATGTATAAAAAGGGATGCCAGAGTCTACGGACGCCGACATATCTACCTTGGGTCTCCTATCAGACGAATCCTAAAACCAACCTCATGACCAGCTCGGACCAGCACAAAAATCTGCACAGGAAGTGCAAAGTGCAGTATTAGTACAACCGACCCCATGTACTGGTAAGTGACGAGCCTAACCTCGACGAAGTAGTGACGAGACTACAGCGGGTCACGCACACTACAACTTCTACGTGGTATATATGATAAAAGTAGAAAAGGGAGACAGAATAGGAATAAGCAGTAATTTGCAAGAAATAACTACAACTCTCGGAAATAAATCAATAGTGTTCAGAAATTACCAATCCTCAAGTGCAATAAAGAATACCGTAAAGCTAGAACAGTTTACGGAAAGCATAAACAAATAGGTTGCTGCGGCGTGCAACCCAATCCCAACGTACATCTCATATTCCTCCCTTATCTCGTCATAATAGCATAAACAACATACTTAGGGAGGGCAATGGGGCTGCGGGGTGAGGCAAGTTTTGTTTGATGCGGGGCGGGGCGGGGCGGGTTAAAATAATTTTAAAATTTTTTAAAGCGGGACGGTTGCTGGGTTAATGCGGGTTCAAGGCGGGCAACTTAATCAATTTCTTTTGGGGCTCTTCTGCACCCACTCGCTCACAAGTTCCTTCTTTCATGGAATCTTATCTTAATCAGTTTCCAGTTATTTTATTTTTCTACCTTATTCCATTTTCGGCAATCGATATACTTCGCTAGATTTAGTCTTTTTTGTTGTTGTAGGTATCGAATCTTCTGCAGTAACAGGATGTAAAAAATTTGACTCTCATATTTGTAGAAAGCATAAGTTATATTATAGTCGTGATTTGGTAACAACAATGTTAAACTGATGAAGAAAATGGGATTAAATGTCAAACGGAAACATGAAATCACAAGTCATATCTGAAACAATCATCAATATAAATTAAGCGCATTTGGTTTTCTGATTTTGGGTCGTTAGTTTCTCCCTCTATTTTTCAGTAAACAACTTAGAAAAAAAATTAAGCGGGGCGGGTCGGGCAGGTCCAAGCAAGGCGGGGCGGGTTAAAAATTTTGTGGGTCTTGCCAAACCCGCCCCCGCCTCCTAAACAGAATATAAATAAAAGTCTTGTGGCGTGAAACCCAATCCCACCATATCACAATTACATAAGCATAGTTCACCCTTATTCCATCAAACAATCCACCCTTATTTCACTTGTTGCAGTATGCAGCCCGTTCCCACCTTACAGTATCAATTCACCCATATTCCTCCTCAATATCTCACCCGTGTTTCACATGTTGCGGCATGCAACCAGATCCCACCATATCAATATTAATTACACAGTATGAACAGAAATTTCACAATTCAAATCACATAAACCCCACAAAATACTTAAAATCCAAACCGAAACAAATAGGAAGCTTGTACACCATGGAAGTTCACATAAATAATACTATACAACGTGGCCAATTTAGAATATACAACAAAAAGGTACCGATAAACCAGCTTAGGCAATTAATAGGAGATAATGAGACTCTGGAAGAACTAATATCATTAACAGGAGGAAATAATGTCTAAGAAGTAGCAATTCGTCATGGGAACACAAATATAGCATGTAACAATTAAGACAGGGAAGAGGCAACATGAGAAAAATGGGAAAGGAGGGAAAACATATAATTTGGCGGCGCATTAGTACTGATCACCTCACATATACGCCGCTCACATGAAATTCCCATAATAAATAGTTTAATGTTTCCTAATTCCCTCAAGTCAAGGTTAGACAAAACACTTACCTCGCTCCACATACCATTCAATGCTCAATTACAACTTTTCCTTTAGAATCCACCTCCAAACCACTCGTATCCATCCACAATCGACTGAATAATATCAAATATTGCCAAAGAAATCAATTACAGTGCATAAATTTAGACTTCCCAAGTTTTCTCCCAAAAAGGTCAAAAATCGACCCCAGACCTACTTGGTCTAAACCCGAGGTCCGGACCAAAATCCGTTCATCCATTCATCCCCAAGCCCTATTATGTAATTTGTTGTGAAATCCAACCGCAGTTCGAAGTCTAAACTCTAATTATGCAACAATCCTTAGTTCTACCCAAACCCCCAATTTCCACCATGAAAATCCTAGATTTTTGGTTGAAAACTCATGAAATGTAATGGGCAATTGAAATAAAGTATGTTAGAATGACTTACCAACAAACTGGGGAAGAACATCTTATGGGAGAATCGCCTCTAGGTCCTTTAATAATTGGGACTGTTTTATCACTAGGCGTCAGTGTTCATAGCGTTCGCGTGAACACAAATGCGTTCGAGAAGAGTAGAGCCTTGATGGCTTACAGGATCGCGAGAGACTCCACTTGTTCGTGAAGGTATAGTCCGCTTCACCTTCGCATTCGCGAGACTGGGCCCGCGTTCGCATAGAGTCACCTCAAGTCCATGCCCAACCTAACTAAAGCTACATGTTCGCATATGACAGGTCGCGCTCGCATAGAGCAAACCCTCTAATGATCTGCATTCGCGACCATGGTCTTGCATTCGTGTAGTGTAATATTCTCCCTAGCCCAGATACTCTTCGCGATCCCGAGAATGGCTTTGCGATCGTGAAGCACAACGCACCAGAACACCATATGCAGCAAATCATCAGATTTTCCTAGGTCCAATTCACCCTGTAGCCTATCCGAAACTCACCCGAGCCCTCGGAACTCCAAACCAAAACATGCACACAAGTCCTAAAACACCATACGAACTTTCTCACGCGATCAAAACAAAAAAATAAAGCCTAGAACTATGAATCGGACACCAAATAAAATGAAATTTTCAAGAAATTTTCAAACCTCTATTTTCACAACCGAACATCTGAATCACGTCAAATCAACTATGTTTCTCACCAAATTCGACAGACCAGTCATAAATATTATAGTGGACCCGTACCACGCTCCGAAACCAAAATACGGACCTGTTATGAATAAATCCACCCATCAGTCGATTCTTAAGAATCATAAATATTTCAAACTTTTAATTTTAAAAAAAAAATCAATAACTCGAGTTAGGGACCTCCGAATCTGATTCCAGCCATACACCCAGGTCAGAAATCAAGATACGGACCCACCGGGACTGCCAACGAATCCGGGTATGTTTTCTCAGAAAATTGACCGAAGTCAACTTCAATGAATTTTTAAGGCAAAGTTCTTATTTTTAAAAATTTTAAACGTATAAGCCTTCCGGAAGAACACCCGAACCGTGCACGCAAGGGATTCTAAAATAAAGGTTTTGAGACCTCGAAACACAGAATTAGGTTCTAAAATATAAGATGACCTATCGGGTCATCACATTCTCCACCGCTAAAACAATTGTTCGTCCTCGAACGGACATGGAACAGCATCTGAACTGGCAAAAAGGTGGGGATATCTACTCCACATGTCCGACTCGGACTCACAAGTAGCTTCCTTAACGGGCTGACTTTTCCACTGCACTCGAATAGAAGGATAACTCTTCGACATCAACTGACGAACCTGCTGGGCTAGAATTGCCACCGGCTCCTCCTCGTAAGTCAAATCCTTGTCTAGCTTGACAGATCTAAAATCTAACACATAGGAAAGATCACCATGATACTTCCGAAGCACGGACACATGGAACACTAGATGAGATACTGATAACCCCGGTGGAAACGCAAGCCTGTAAGACACCTCCCCCACACTCTAGAGAATCTCAAAAGGTCCGATATACCTAGGGCTCAGCTTGCCCTTCTTTCCGAACCTCATGACACCCTTCATTGGTGATACCTAGAGCAACACTCTCTCTCCGACCATGAATACAGCATCACGAACTTTATGGTCGGCATAACTCTTCTGCCTGGACTGAGTTGTGTGAAGTCGATCCTGAATAATCTTGACCTTATCCAAAGCATCGTGTACTAGATTTTTGCCCAACAACCGAGCCTTTCTCGGCTCAAACCACCTAATTGGTGACTGACATCGCCTACTGTTTAATGCCTCATAAGGAGCCATCCCAATGCTCCACTAGTAGCTGTATTTGTAGGCGAAATTTACAAGGGGCAAGAACTAATCCCACGAAGTCTATGACACATGCGTGGAGCATATCCTCCAATTTATGAATAGTGCGCTCAGACTGTGCGTCCGTCTGAGGATGAAATGTTGTGCTAAACTCAACACGTCTGCCCAATTCATGTTGTACTGTCGTCTAGAAGTGCGAGGTGAACTACGTACCTCGATCATAAATGATAGACACGGGCACACCGTGAAGACAGACGATCTCGTAGATATAAATCTCTACCAACCGCTCTGAATAATAGGTAACTACCACTGGAATGAAATGTGCTGACTTAGTAAGCTTGTTCACAATGACCCAAATGGCATCGAACATCCTCTGGGTCTGTGAGAGCCCAACAATGAAATCCATACTGATACGCTCCCACTTACAATCAGGAATCTCTATCTTCTTAAGCAAACCACCAAGTCACTGATGCTCATACTTGACTTGCTGACAATTTAGACATCGAGCTACATAGGCAACTATATCCTTCTTCATCCTCCTCCACCAATAGTGTTTCCGCAAGTCATGATACATCTCTGCGGTGCCTGGATGAATATAATACTAGGAATTGTGGGCCTCCTCAATAATCAACTCACGAAGTCCATCCACATTAGGCAAACAAACACGACCCTACATCCTCAAGACCCCATCATCACCAACAGTAACCTGCTTCGTAACACTATGCCACACTGTGTCCCTAAGAACCAATAAATTAGTTCGTATATTGTCGATCTCTTATGCGCTCAAACAAAGAACACCGACTGATTGTACAAGCTAGAATACGACTAGGCTCTGAAATATCCAACCTCACAAACTTATTGGCCAATGTTTGGACATCTGATGCAAGTGGCTTCTCGCCGACTGGAATAAATGCAAGGCTGCCCATACTCGCTGCCTTCTTACTCAATGTGTCGGCCACCGCATTGGCCTTCCCGGGATGATACAGGATAGTGATATCATAGTATTTCAATAGCTCCAACCACCTCCTCGGCCTCAAATTGAGTCATTTTTCTTGAACAAATACTAATGGCTCCGATGATCCGTGAAAACCTCACACGACACGCTGTAAAGATAGTGCCTCCATATATTCAACGCATGAACAATGGTTGCCAACTCTAAATCATTGAAAAGGTAATTCTTCTCATGATCCTTTAACTTTTGTGACGCATATGCAATCATCCTACTGCAAACTAAAACAGTATATGTAATAAAAACATCGGATGACTCATCCTCAAGCCTGGCTGGAAAAGCATAAGAATGGGGCTGGGCCCACCGTTATGAACCTCGTCCTTGGGAAGATAGACACTAAAAAAAGGACCCTTGCCTCAACATGAGGCACCTTTGAACCCACTAGAATGATGAGGTCTCTTGTAAGACCCATGACCTCCCTATGCAAGAACTATCTCAACTCGTCGCTTGGCAATATTGCAAGACACCTGAAAAGAAATCTCACTCCTAGTCTCCTTAGCCATCTGCAATCTAATGGGATGATCAAGTCCGTCAGTAAACCTCCTCGCCCTCCTCTCTCAATATAGGATGCAGAAGAAGAGCATGACGGGCCAAATCCAAAAAACGGGTCAACTACTAAGTAACAGTTATAGTACCCTACTGGAGACGGTCGAACTGACGGTGATGCTCCTCTCTCAATGTGACAGGAAAAAACATCACTAGGAAGAGCTGAGAGAACTAGTTCCAATTAAGAGCAGGTGACCCAGCTGGTCTTGTTAACAAATAATCTATCCACCATTTCTTGGCGGAACTAGTCATCTGAAATGGAGCAAAAGTTAACCCCATCGGTCCCTAATATACCCATGTTCCGTAGCACCTCATGACAGTTGTGAAGATACACCTGGGGATCCTCCGAAGTAGCACCACCAAAGTGAACTGGGAAGAGCTTGGTAAACATGTCAAATCTCCACAAAGCCTCAAAACACATAGTTGGCCTATCACCGATCTGTGTCGTAACAACCGGCTAAACTATTCCGACCGGATGAGCTACTGGAGTCTGATACTGGGAAGCCATATGCTTTGGAGTGTAAGTAGCAGGAGTCTGGGCTCCTCTTTTAGCTTGAAAGATGGCTAGTACCATGGGAAATGTGCTAGTTTGGGCAACTCTCTCCATAAGTCCCACCAAATAGACCAAAGCGTCTTGAAGAACTTGGGTGGCAATTAACCCCTCAAGAACCTGAGCTGGCCCGACAGGAACACTCTGAGTTGGAACATCCTCGTCATACTATACCTGAGGCTCCACTGTTGGGGCTGCTGCTCGGGCTTTGTGTTGAGCCCTAACCCTACCTCGTCCTCTAGCACGGCCTCGACCTTTGCCCCTCGTATGAGCTTCCACTAGAGGTTGTGGCTGCTGCTCAGCTGAAGATGCAGTACAGGTTCTCTCCGTCTGCCAGAGAATAAGAGTAGAAGAGTTCAATCAGTATTGAGAAAACAAAATCGCACGACAGGGAAGAATAGAAGTGAAATTTTGTTCCTAAACTTCATAGCCTATGGGAGACAAGTACAGACGTCTCCGTACCAATCCCCCATACTCTACTAAGCTCTCTCGTGAATTGTTAGACCTATGCAACCTAGTGATCTGATACCCAACTTGTCATGACCCGAAATTCTCACCGTCGGGATCGTGATGGCGCCTAACATTTCACTTGCTAGGCAAGCCAATGTTAGAGAGTCATTAAGCCAATTCTATTACATTTACATCATTAAAAACAAATAGCTACAACGAGTTAAAATGAGTGCCGATTTATATATAACATATTCAATATATACACTACTACCCAGAATCTGGAGTCACAATTCACAAACTTCAAAGATTTCACTACTAGTAAATGTCTGAAATAAATACAACTGTTTTCGAAATGATAGAAATCGCAAAGTGTAATTTATAGAAGGGGACGGTAGTGTCTGCGGACGCTGGCATATCTACCTTGGGAAGAATCCTGCAGCCAACCTCACGATCAGCTCAGACCAGCACAAAAACCTGCATAGGAAGTGCAGAGTGCAGTATTTGTACAACCGACCCCATGTACTAGTAAGTGCCAAGTCTAACCTTGACGAAATAGTGATGAGGCTACGGCGTGTCACTCACACTACAACATGTATGCGGTATATATGATAAAAGCAGAAAAAGGAGAAAGAATAGGAATAAGCAGTAACTTGTAAGAATTAACTACAACTCTCGAAAATAAGTCAAAATTGTTCAGAAATTACCAATTCTTAAGTGCAATAAAGAATACCGTAAAGCTAACATAGTGCAGGGAAAGCATAACACATAGGTTGTTGCAGCGTGCAACCCGATCCCGCCTTAGATCTCATATTCCTCCCTTACCTCCTCATAATAGCATAAATAACAGTATATAAATAGAAGTGTTGCGGCGTGCAACCCGACTCCACCACATCACAATAACAAAATCATAGTTCACCCTTATTCCACCAAATAATCCACCCTTATTTCACCTGTTGCGACGTGCAACCCGTTCCCACCGTAAAGTATCAATTCACCCTTATTCTTCCTTAATATATCACCATTGTCCACATGTTGTGGCGTGAAACCCGATCCCACCATATCAATATTCATTACATAGTATATAAATAAATTTCACAATTCTAATCACAAAAAACCCTTCACAGTACTTAAACCCCAAACCGAAACAAGTAGGAAGCTTGTACACCATGGAAGTTCACATAAATAATACTACACAGCGAGGCTTGTCACGGCCCAATTTAGCCTCCGAAAGGTATCGTGACGGCACCTAGTCTCTAAGATTCGGTGAGCCTAAAATTTGCGGAACATTACAGAATCAATAAAACAAAGCCAGAAAATAAAGAACTCAAATAGACATAACGTAGCTGCTCAACATATACATTTACTTCCCAAAACCGGGAATGTCACCATAATCACAAGCTCTGTGCTAAATGTAGCTTTATACAATGAAACAATGGAAAAATATACGAGTCTTCTATGCCTATACTAGAGTAGAAGGGGACTCGTAGGATTCTGCAGACGCGGAAGAATTACCTCGCGGTCTCCTGGCTGCTGCTAGATGACTCCTAGCCACGATACTGGGTACTGGTACCTGGATCTGCACATGGGGAAAACATGCGCAAGAAAGGGTGTGAGTACTCCACATTCGGTACTCCGTAAGTGCCAAGCCTAACCCACTCAAGTAGTGACGAGGTCAGATTGAGGCCCTACTGACTTCGTAAAACAATTCAATATACAATTTAGAACAATGAAAAATAGCTAAGCAATGATAAACAAGATCAACGAAAACGGAAACATTTAATAACATGAAGAGAGCCCTCAGCTCAACATAACATATATATCAATAGTAAATGTGCAATGCAGAACACGGAAAATGCTCTCGGATCTCAATCCGTAGTCCCAATTTGAATATGCTATGCAGTACAGGGGGAAAGCTCCCGGATCTCTGGTCGTAGTCCCAATTTAAATATGCATTTCAGTACAGGGGGAAAGCTCCCGGATCTCGGTCCGTAGTCCCAATTTAAATATGAAATGCAGTACAGGTGGAAAGCTCCCCGATCTCTGTCTTTAGTCCCAATTTAAATATGCAATGCAGAAGTATGTCAATTATGGCTTAATTAAACAATCCAGGAAAAACAACAGGTAAGGGTAGAGTAAAACTACCTAAGCATGATGTAACTAGTAGCAATTAACAGGAAATCAAGTCAGAACATGTAGGCATGATTATATCTTAGACTATCTACTCCAATAAGAAAGGACACAATAGTATATGAATTAAAATGAGTGATTTCGTAGGAGTAAAAAAATAGGATTTTTCAACAATGACCCGTGTACGCACTTGTCACCTCGTGTACACCGCGTCCACATAACAAAATTAATATAAAATGCCTAAGCTAATGTCCCCAACACAGAATTAGGCAAGCCACTTACCTGGACTGTGCTAATCAACTCAATACCAAGCTCTTGCCACGAGTATCTGGCTCCGGTTGGCCCAAATCTATTCAAATCGATTGCATAGTGTAAATATCTTCAAGGGAACAAAATAGCAAATTATCTATGAGCTAATACGCGAAATTAGGAAATTTGCCCAAAAAGTCCCCCAGGCCCACGTCTCGGAATCGAGTAAAATTTATATTTCAGAAACACCCATTTGCTCATGAACCCACTCGAATAAGAATTAACAAAATCCGACGTCCAAATCTCCCTAAATCCTCAGATTTGTACTTGGGAAGATTTCATCCCATTTCCATGGTTTTTCATCCAATTTCCTTGATTATATCGAGGAAAATGATATGGGATTAGTGATATATAAAGGGATTAAGGTTAGAAAACTTTATTTATGATCCTCCTCTTGAAATCCCACTGAAAATCGTCATGTTCCGAGCACACAGTCAATTTTTGAATTATGAAATTCAAACCCTCGGATTTTAAATATAAACTGCCCCGACATTTCCAACCTGCGACACTGGGATCACACATGCGGTGCCGTACCTGCGTAAATCCAATCGCAGCTGCGGAAATTCATTAAGTGGCCTTAGGTCGCACACGCGGCACCCTTTTCGCACATGTGTGCCCGCACCTGCGGAAATACCATCGTAGGTGTGGAAATTCATTTAAGGGCATAGGGTCGCACCTGCGGCTCCCCCTTCGCACCTGCGTGTCCGCACCTGAGGAAATACCATCGCAGGTGCAAGACACCAGAACCAGAATTGTTCAGCTGTTCTCATTTTCACAAAACTGACCCGTTGGACATCTGAAACAACCCCGAGGACCCCGAGACCTCAACTAAACCTACCAACTGACCCTAGTACCTTGTTCAAACATGGTCGAGCCTTAAAAACACATCTCATAACATCAAAATCATCAATTATGCATAGGTTCAAGCCTAAGAACTTAGGAAAATTCCAAAATTCACATCCGATCCCGAAACACGTCTAAACTCGTCCGAATGACCTCAAATCATACACATAGGTCATAAATGACATTATGAAACTGCTCTCGATTTCGAAACTCCATTCCGAGCCCGATATCAAAATCTCACCTATCGGCCGAAATCGTCGAAATTCTAACTTTCGCCAATTCAAGCCTAAATCCACAAATGTCTTCGAAAACACATTCCGAACACGCTCCTAACCACGAAATCACCCAACAGAGCTAAAAAAGTCGACAGAATTCCATTCCGAATCCATTTTCCCACATCTCTGGCTATAGGCAGATTTTTAAAGCTAAATTCCACATTTATGGACTATGTGTCCAAAATCACCCCGGATTTCATTACTTAATGCTCCGACAAGTTCCAATAAAATAAATAGACATGGGAGAGGCGGTAAATAGGGGATCGTGGCGCAAATTCTTAAAAAGACTAACCGGGTCGTTAAATTCTCTCTCTCTTAAGAAAATCGTTCGTCCTCGAACGAACATAGAAACATAAATGAAGCTGAGCAAAGATGAGGGCACTAAATCTGCATATCCTGCTCAATCTCCCAACTCACCTCCTCGACTGGCTGGCCCCTCCACTGAACCTTGACTGACGCAATATCCTTTGACCTGAGCTTTCTGACATGCATGTCCAACATAGCCACAGGCTCCTCAACATATGATAGATACTTGTCCAATTAGACTGAGCTGATATCCAAGACATGAGTCGAGTCACCGTGATACTTCCGGAGCATGGAGACATGGAATACCGGATGACCCCTGCTAGGTAGGAGGCAGGGCTAGCTCATAAGCAACCTCCCCAACATGTCGCAACACCTCAAAAGGGCCAATAAATCTAATAATCATCTTGCGTTTCTTCCCGAACCTCATGACGCCCTTCATAGTCGATACCTGAAGTAAAACCCGATCACCAGTCATAAATGCCAAGTCATGAACCTTCCGGTCCGCATAGCTCTTCTGCCTGGACTAAGATGTGCGATGTCTCTCCTGAATCACCTTCAATCACCTTCACCTTGCCCAGGGCATCCTGAACTAAGTCTGTACCCAACAATCGGGCCTCGCCCGGTTCAAACCATCCCATGGGAGACCTGCACCGCCTACCATACAAAGACTCGTACGGTGCCATCTGAATGTTGGACTGGTAGCTGTTGTTATAAGCAAACTCTGCAAGAGGCAGTATCGATCCCATGACCCTTCAAAATCCATCACACAGGCACGGAGCATATCCTCGAGAATCTGAATCGTGCGTTGGGACTGCTCGTCCGTGTGAGGGTGAAAAGCTATGCTCAACTCTACCCTAGTGCCTAACTCCTGCTAAACGGCTCTCCAGAACTGTGAAGTGAACTGAGGACCTCCGTATGAAATGATAGATACTAGAATACCGTGGAGGCGAACAATCTCTCTGATATAAATATCAACCAACCTCCGATGAATTGTAGTAAGTACTGGAAGGAAATGAGCTGATTGGTTAGCCGATCCGCAATCACACAAATAGCATCATGCTTCCTCAAAGTCCGAGGAAGTCCAACCACAAAGTCCACGGTGATCCGCTCCCACTTCCACTCTAGAAGCTCAATCTGCTGAAGTAACCCTACCGGTCTCTAATTCTCACATTTGACTTGCTGACAATTGAGACACTTGGCTGTAAAATCCACTATATCCTTCTTCATTCTTCGCCACCAATAGTGCTGTCTCAGATCCTGGTACATCTTCGTGGTACCTGGATGGATGGAATACCGCGAACTATGGGCCTCCTCAAGAATCAACTCCCGAAGCTAATCCACATTGGGAACACAGATACGGCCCTACATCCTCATCACCCTATCATCTCCTATGGTCACATCTAGAGCATCACCCCGTCGGACACTATCCTGAAGAACCAAAAGGTGAGGATCATCATACTGGCGCTCTCTGATACGGTCATGAAGGGAGAATCGAGAAACCACACAAGCTAATACTCGGAAAGGCTCAGAAAGATCAAATCTCACGAACTGACTGGCTAAGGACTAGACATCTAAGGACAGAGGCCTCTCAGCTGCATGAAGGTATGCATAACTCCACAAACTCTCCGCCCGGCGACTCAAGGCGTCGGCCACCACATTCGCCTTTCCCATGTGGTATAATATAGTGATGTCATAGTCCTTTAGCAACTCCAACCACCTACGCTTGCGCAAATTTAGATCCTTCTGCCTGAATATGTGCTGCAAAATCCGGTGATCCGTGAATATCTCATAAGGAACACCATATAAATAATGACGCCATATCTTCAGGGCGTGAACAATCGCTGCCAACTCGAGATCATGAACATGGTAGTTTTTCTCATGGACCTTAAACTGTCTGGACACGTAGGCAATCACCCTACCGTCCTGCATCAACACCGCTCCAAATCCAATCCTCGAAGCATCACAATAAACTATATAGGATCCGGAACCGGTAGGCAAAACCAACATAGGAGCTGTAGTCAGGGCTGTCTTGAGCTTCTGAAAGCTCTCCTCACACTCCTCAGTCCATATAAAAGATGCACCCTTCTAGGTCAGTTTGGTCATAGGCGCTGAAATGGATGAAAATCCCTCCATAAAACGGCGATAATACCCAGCCAAACCGAGGAAACTGCGGATCTCAGTATCTGAGGACGGTCTGGACCAACTCTGAACCGCCTCCACCTTCTTCCATCCGAGGACACCACGTGGCCTAGGAATGCCACAGAATCAAGCCAAAATTCACACTTAAAAAACTTGGCATACAACTTCTTCTCCCTCAATGTCTGAAGCACGGTCCTCAAGTGCTGCTCGTGATCCACCTGGGACCTAGAATATACAAGAATATCTTCAATGAACACAATGACGAAATTATCAAGATATGGCCGAAATATGTTGTGCATCAGGTGCATGAAGGCTGATGGGGCATTGGTCAGCCCGAATGACATAACAAGGAACTCATAGTGGCCATATATTGTCCTGAAGGCAGTCTTCGGGTTATCCGGTCCCCGAATCTTCAACAAATGATAACCAGAACATAGATCAATCTTGGAGAACACCCTAGCACCCTGTAACTGGTCAAATAGATCATCAATGCGAGGCAATGGGCACTTGTTCTTCACTGTCACCTTATTCTGCTGTCGGTAGTCAATACACATACGCATCGAGAAATCCTTTTTCTTCACAAATAATATCGGAGCGCTCCAAGGTGATACACGGGGCCTGATGAATCCCTTATCAAGCAACTCCTGCAACTGCTCCTTCAACTTTTTCAACTCAGGAGGAGCCATGTGATAAGGAGGAATGGAAATGGGCTGAATGCGCAGCAACAAGTCAATGCCGAAATCAATGTATCTATTGGGTGGCATACCCGGAAGAACAGCTGGAAATACATCAGAATATTCTCTGACAACTGGAACTGACTCAATTTTAGGGTTCTCAACACTAACATCTCTCACATAAGCCAAATATGCATCACACCCTTTTTCAACCATCGCCGAGCCTTAAAAAGAAGAAATGACTCGGCGGGGAGCATACTCCAAGGAACCTCTCCACTCTAACCTCGGAAATCCTGGCATAGCCAGCATCACGGTTGTCACACCTCCTTTTTTTATACGCCCCAAAGAGGGTACGGGAGTTTTTCCACTTAAAGTGACATTATTCGAAAT
>MDKI01010413.1:0-10032 GCA_005239505.1 Nicotiana paniculata
GGGATCTTTGCATTCAGAAGGATGCCCTTTGGCTTATGCAATGCACCCGCCACATTTCAAAGGCGCATGATGGTCATATTCACTGACATGGTCGAGGATATCATGGAGGTATTCATGGATGATTTCTCAGTAGTGGGAAATTCATTCGATGAGTGCTTAGCAAATCTGACTGGAGTGCTGAAGCGGTGTATTGAGACGAACCTTGTGCTTAATTGGGAGAAGTGCCATTTCATGGTACAAGAGGGGATAGTCTTGGGGAACTTGGTTTCGAGCAAAGGAATTGAGGTGGATCGTGCCAAAGTAGATGTGATTGCAAAGCTCCCACCTCCCACATCGGTTAAAGTGATAAGGAGCTTTCTTGGGCATGCCGGGTTCTACCGGCGATTCATCAGAGACTTCTCCAAAATAGCCAACCTCCTATGTAAGTTGCTCGAAAAATATAATGCTTTTGTGTTTTTTAATGATTGCAGGGTGGCTTTTGAGGAGTTGAAAAAGAGGCTAGTCATGGCCCCGATCATTGTTGCCCCCGACTGGGAGCAACCATTCGAGCTCATGTGTGATGCCAATGATTACGCAGTGGGAGCGGTGTTAGGACAACGAAAGGAAAAGAGAATGAACCCGATATACTACGCGAGTAGGACATTGAGTGGAGCTCAGCTGAACTACACGGTGACCGAAAAAGATATGGTGGAAACATTGTTTTCCTTTGACAAGTTCAGATCATACCTGATCGAATCGAAGGTGATTGTTTACACTGATCATGCTTCCTTCAGGTATTTGATTGAGAATAAAGAATCTAATCCACGCCTAATTCATTGGGTGCTGCTACTGCAAGAATTCGATCTAGAGATTCGTGACCGCAAGGGAACGGAGAACCAAGTCGCAAACCATCTGTCGCGACTTGAAGCCGCTGAAAATGCAGTAGAAGCAGAGGATATTTTGGAAACTTTTCCAGACGAGCAGCTACTTGCCACAATCATGGAGGAGGTGCCATGGTATGCAGACATTGCAAATTACTTGGCCAGTGATATTGAGCCCTATGAACTCTCATCTGTCCAAAAGAAATTTTTTATCGTGATTGCTGTAATTATTACTGGGATGAACCTCACTTGCTTAGAATTTGTATTGAACATATGATCCGGAGGTGCGTCCCCAAGATAAAACAATTTTCTGTTTTGCAGGCGTGTCACGCGTCAGCGTATGTAGGGCATTTTGGAGGAGTTCGAACAACAGCCAAAGTTCTAGAGGCCGGATTCTACTGGCCAGTTGTATTCAAAGATGCCCACCAATGGGTGAAGGTCTGCGACGAGTGTCAACGAACGGGGAACATATCCCGTCGCCACGAGATACCCATGAACCCAATCCAAGAGGTCGACATGTTTGATGTATGGGGGATTGACTTTATGGGTCCCTTCGTTAGCTCATACGACAATAAGTACATACTTGTTGCTGTATACTATGTGTCCAAATGGGTGGAAGCTGCATCACTCCTCACCAATGACGCAAGGGTGGTAGTGAGATTCTTGAAGAAAAACATATTCACCCGTTTTGGGATTCCAAGGGCCATCATCAGTGACGGAGGCGCTCCTTCTGCAACCGTGCCTTCGAAAAGCCGTTAGCTAAGTACGATGCGCGCAAAAAGGTGGTAACCCCTTATCACCCTCAAACGAGTGGGCAGGTTGAGGTGTCAAATTGATAAATCAAGAGTGTGCTGACTAAAACGGTGAACGCCACAAGAACTGATTGGGTGAAAAAGCTTGATGACGCACTATGGGCATACATAATTGCATTCAAAACACCAATTGGTATGTCGCCATACAAGTTGGTGTTCGAAAAGGTCTGTCACCTGCCGATAGAACTGGAACATCGAGCGTGGTGGGCACTGAAACAGTTAAACATGGATATTGATGTTGCGGGCACAAGTCGAGTCACTGAACTGCATGAGTTGGATGAATTCAGATATCTTGCCTTTGAAAGAACGAGGCTGTATAAAGAGATAATGAAAAGGTTACACGATAAGAACATTGTGGACCGAAACTTCAAACCCGGAGAAATGGTTATGCTCTATAACTCCAGATTGAGACTTTTTCCGAGTAAACTCAAGTCCCGATGGTCTGGACCATTTTGTGTGGTTGAAGTGTTTCCTTCAGGTGCTGTAGAGGTTGCTTCTGAAAAAGATGCCCACACCTTCATAGTTAATGGGAAAAGATTGAAACCGTATGTGGGGATAGACGAGAACAAGGAAGTATCTGTGGTGCTTCTTAATGAACCTCAGAGGTCGAGCGAACCGTAAATGCGCTCATTCTGCATCGTGCCGCGACGCTAAATCAGGCGCTTCATGGGAGGAAACCCATTGACTTGTTGTAATTGTCGTGCCACGACATGAACTAAGGCTCTGGTTGGAAGGCAACCCAATATGTAGTGTTTATAGAGTAGAGGATGAATAGTTTAATTATTGTAAGTACTAACATATGCAGGTGTGCGCGGGCGAAGGGTGGACTCAAGCCAACCCAAGGAAAAAGTTAGAAAAATAAAGTGTGGTGAGGCCTGGACTAGCACGACCGCGCTAGTGGTCGCACTAATGGCCTTGTGTTCTGCCTCAAGTTCTCGTCACTAGCGCGATCGCTCTACTGAGCACGCTAGTGGCCGTGCTAATGGAATTTTATTCTGCCTCAAGTTCTCTCCACTAGCGCGGTCGCGCTATGAGCGCGCTAGTGACCGCGCTAATGGACTTTTGTTTTGCCTCGTTTAACTGCCACTAGCGCGGTCGCGCTATGAGCGCGCTAGTGACCGCGCTAATGGACTTTTGTTTTGCCTCGTTTAACTGCCACTAGCGCGGTCGCGCTATGAGCGCGCTAGTCCCGTCGCGACCGGGTAATTTTTTTTATTTTCTTGTTTTAATTTTTATTTTACCCAAAATATAACCTAACCCCCCCTCCCCCCACTTTCCCCACCACATCTTCCCACTCCCCTAAAACTCCTCTTCTTCTCAAACCCTTCTTCTTCCTTATCCTAAACAAAGTAATACAAAAGAAAAGGAACCCTTCCCCCCTCTCAAGCTCAAGACACTCAAGAGCCCTACCCGACACTTCTCACTCCTTCACACCACAAGTATGTGTCTTCTTCTCTAGTTTTTTCTCTTTCCCGTTGTTAATTTGGCAGTTTTTCTTTTCCTTTGTTAAAAGTTGTAGCTTTTTATTATTCTTTAGTAGAAATACTTGGTAGTGTATGCTTCGTACTGGTGGGTGATAGTATTTGGGGATGTGGTATGCCTTTATTTAATTGGGGTGATGTTTGGGAAATTGTGGTGGAAGTTGGGGATTCAACTTGTTAAATGTAGGCTCAGGTGAATAATGCCCACCATGTGTTTGTGTAAATGCCTCAATGAAAGACAATTATTGTGACCAAGTGTAGGGTAGACTCTGAGTAACCACATTGGGTCACCTCGTTGGTGTTGTAATCATGGTGTTTTTTTTTGTAGGTACAATGGATCCCTGAAAGAGTCAAGCCACCGGCTCCTCCTCAGGCAGACAAGCAGGTCCTTCTTCCGGAAGGCCACAGAAGTCCGTTGACACTGGACCCTTCAACAACAATAAATTTGTATCCGCTAAGGCTCAAGATAGGTTTGCGGCAAAGGAATCAAAGGCAGCCATACTTGAACGTGGCATAAACATTGACTCACTCCGGCGTTACTGCCAAAGAATGTATAATGAGTTGATGCGGAGGAGACTAGATGTGTTATTTGAAGAGCCCGATGAGGATAATGCCATGATAGTAAGGGAATTTTATGCGAACTGCCAAGAACACAACAATCATGTGGTCACGATGAGGAAGAAGCAGGTAAATGCCTCTATGGAGGCCATTCGGACATTTTACCGGTTGCCAGGCCCGGTGGATATGTACGAGGATGGCTGTGAAGCATATGGCCGGTGCTATACTCAGTGGGATACGTTCCTCCCAACTATTTATGTTCTGTATGCTGATTTAAAATGGTACAAGTACGGGAAAAAGTTTCACTCTTCAGCCCTCACCTTTGAGGCTAAATGTTGGCTTTACCTGATTAACAACCGCCTACTCCCATCCCACAACACCTCGGAGGTGAACATTCCTCGCGGGTGTTTAATATGGTGCTTCATGACGGGACGTAAATTTGACGTGGCCAAGCTTATGCATGAGGAGATGTTCGTCCGCTGTAAGGTTCAGAGGTATGGTTTCTTCTTCCCATTTCTAGTCACTAGATTGTGCCTTGCAGCTGGAGTACCAAGGAACTTGGCGGTCGATGTCAGAGTGCCAACGCCGTACGCCTTCAGAGCTGATAGAGTCACAATTGGTAAGGAAGCAATGGCCGTTGATGATGATGATGAGAGGAGAATGAGTCGGATGAGGAAGCTGAGGAGGAAGCACAACAAAATGGGGAGGAGGAGCAAGAACATATGGAGGAGGAGCAACCCACTCAGGCGCAGGCTGCTGAGGTGGAGGTCCCGTCTAGAGCCCATCGAAGTTATAGGTTAGACCACCTGGAGCAGGATATGGTGGAACTGCGCACTTCGGTCACAGACCTGTGTGTGTGAGTTGATGTTGTAGCTACCCAGCAGAAGAAATCTGAAAAGAAAATCATGGGCTGGCTCCGAGCCCTGGGTCGCGCTAGTCATCTTGACCCAGGGACTGTCTCCGACCAGGACTGAGCGTTCAGGGAAGTCCCTTACCTCTGTGTTTACTTTGATTGCCATCGGGAAATGTTCTCATTTAAGTGTGGGGTAGGGGAAGTATTCCCTTGTACATGTACATATGTAGATCAAAAATGGGTAGTTGTTTTATTTATTTTTCTTATGAGTTAGCATAATTGTTAGTTTTTTTAATTATTTTCTTTTGAGTTGTTTTTGCTTTTGTGTGGTGATTGTAAAGAGTAGTGTAATTAATTAAGTCATCTTGGGCCGACGACGGATCCCTTTCGACGGGGTTCTTGAGGGTCTAAGTCGATCACAAAAAAAATAGAAAATAGAGTGGACTCTTCCTAATGCAGTCCTTAATAAGTGGTGATTCGATAAAATTGCACCTATGGGAATTTGGGGTAAATATAAAGAGAAGTGGGGTGAAAATTCTGGCCGGGCATAAGAATGATCTTCAAGCTAGATTAATTGTATTAAAAGTGCTTAGGGAGGTTAGTCACTATATCTAAATATATCCCACCCGTCCCTTAGCCTACATTACAACCAAATGAAGACCTAATTGATCGTAGACTGAATGGGCTCGATTAATAGAGTATTACATTATGGGAAAGCCTATGGTGTAATTTGTGGCATATGAATATTATTTTCGAGAGTGAGTAAATTCTTTCTATTTGAGTTCCTACATGTTCTTAATATTATTCTTATGGAACTACTCTCGTGTGTGTGATGTGAGGGTTCTTGATTCATGACGGAAAGGTAAGTCTTGTCTTCTATGTAGAGTACTTTGAGAAAGTAGGAATATTGCATGGCATGTGAGAGTCGACCCTTGAGGCATGGATGTTACCTTGCTAGGTATAACTCCTGTAATATGTTTGTGATGTGACATGTTAGGGAAATGCTTGACGGAAGGACCTTTGTAGAGTATAGTGGATTGCTCGAGGACTAGCAATGATTTAAGTGTGGGGTGTTGATAATAGGCTAAATTCACGTAGTTTAGTGTATATTTGTACTCCAACTTAATGATGATGCACAGTCTTAAGAGTGTGAAATGATGATAAATGGCTCTAATTGTTGATTTTATGTTTCGCAGGAGCTAAATGCGCTTATGAGGACCTAGGATGGTGTTTGGAGCCAAATTGAAGGAGAAAGGACCTTGGAATATTTAGCATATGAAAAGAAGGAAGAAAAACTGCTGGGACAAATTATAAGTCCACTAGCGCGGTCTTAGTGCGCCCACTAGCGCGACCGCGCTAATCCAGGGATCCCAGGCAGAATGTATAGCCATTAGCGCGCCCAATAGCGTGATGAGTAGCGCGGGAACGCTAGTCCAGGCGAACACGTTAATTTTCAGGGGTAAACTTGGAAGCTCGGGACAATTCTGCTTAACCTATATAAGGTTCAACTCGCCCAAAAAAGAGGATAATCAGGTTTAAAGTCTTGTTCAAGTAAAGGAAAGGCAAGAGGCGAGGAGGCAATTGGGCATCAAATCTCATCTCTTTTCCTTGTATTTTTTTCATTGTTGATGCATTCTTCTGTTGTTATTTTCAGTACAATTATGAGTAGCTAATCTATTTAGTTTAAGATTTTGGTGGAACCCGTTGAGGATGAGCATCTTGTTATATTAATATAGTTTGCTTGGTTTCAATATCTATTTGTTCAACTAAATTCTTATTGTAGTTGATTGAAGGACCCTCAATTAGTGTGCCTATTTAGTATGTATCTGCTCGGGAGAGAGTGCATATTTAGGTAGTTGTTGAACAACACCACTCCCAAAGTATAAGAGGTATCCATAACCGAGGGTTTAAAGGCTGGATTAGGAATAATGATACCTTAGGTTCAATCTAAAGTGAGCTATAATAAAAGCTAGCTAGTGTTGCTCGAGAGAGTGCATCTAGTAAATTATCGTAATTGCTCGGGAGAGATTTACGGTAACAAAAGTGCTCATGATTGATAGAGATAATTAGGCCAAACAATAGGAAATATACAAGACGGGATTTCATTAGAGGGGGAAACTATAACCTTAGATCCTTCTCGCATTTGTTTACAACTCAGTATTAGTTATCTTTTAGTTTACTTAATATCATTCAGTTTAGTGAGTACAAATACCAACAAATTGATATTCTCAACCTTTGGGAAATTGATTACGAAGAAACAAGTGAGTCTAATAACTATAATTGATAGGTTAATTCCCTTTGGGATTCGACTCTGGGCGAAATACTCAGATTATATTTGCAACGCCCGCTTAGTCTTTTCACAAGACATAGTTGAGCATGATTAATAACTCATATGGAGTTTTATCTAACTTCTTTTGAGGGACTTTATTAAGAACATAGCATGCATATAAAACATCTTCCCCCCCCACCCCCATATTATCAGATAAACCCGAACTCAAAAGCATAGAATTCATCATTTCCTTAAGGGTTCTATTTTTCCGTTCGGCTACACCATTTTGTTGGGGAGTATAGGGAGCACTAATCTCATGTATAATACCATTTTCCTCACAAAAGGCTTCTAAAGTATTAGTACTATATTCACCACCCCAGTCACACCCAAGTCTCTTGATTCTCTGTCTAATTAATTTTCTACCTCTGCCTTGTATTTTAAAAACATGCTTTCAGCCTCATCTTTTGACTTAAGAAGATATACCTTAGTGTGTATAGAAAAGTCATCTACAAAGGTGATGTAGTATTTCTTTCCACCTTTACTAACACTGTTCTTGAAATCTGCTAAGTCTGAATATACTAGTTCAAGCAATTCTATTTTTCTACTAGTTACATTCTTAAAAGGCTTTTTGGTATGTTTTGCTTCTACACAAACATGACACTTTGAAAAATTATCAACATTAACTGCAAGAATTAATTCCATTTTTCTAAGTCTTTTAATAGAAGCAATATTAACATGACCTAGTCTACCATGCCACAAATCAATAGACTAAACAATATAAGCAGAATTGAAAGTATTAGCATTATTAGCAATCTCTTAAGCGATGTTTAGTACAAATAAACCCCCACTAAGGTAAACCTTCCCAACAAAGTCTCCCCCACGAGAAATAACAACTTTATCAGATTCAAAAATAAGTTTAAGACCTACCTTGTTGAGAAGCGCACCAGAAACTAAGTTTTTACGAAGGGAGGGTACATACAGAACATTTTTCAAAGCTATAGTTTTTCCAGAAGTTAATTTAAGAAGAATTTTTCCTTTACCCATAACTCCAGCTGTAGTGGAGTTACCCATGTAGAGACACTCGCCATCAGCAGATTCCTCAAAGTCGTGAAACATCTCTTTGTTGGTGCAAAGATGCCTTGAAGCGCCTGTGTCCAGTATCTAGTCAGTCTTGCTAGCCACCATGATTTCCTCAACAACCACAACATCAATGACATCACCACCCTCAGTAAGGTTAGCTTGGACAGGAGCTTTTCCTCTATTCTTTGAGCTTTGTTCTTGTCTCTGGTTGCACTGAAAAGCCTTGTGACCAATTTTTCCGCAGACATAGCAAGGTCTTTTCGA
Organism: Nicotiana paniculata; assembly: GCA_005239505.1. Classification (NCBI taxonomy): domain Eukaryota; kingdom Viridiplantae; phylum Streptophyta; class Magnoliopsida; order Solanales; family Solanaceae; genus Nicotiana; species Nicotiana paniculata. Next base: position 8,178 of record MDKI01010413.1, read on the forward strand.
CTTTTGAACATGGCCCTCCGGCTTATTGAAGTAATTCTGCTTCTTCACATGCCTTTCTTCTGTTTTCCTTTAAACGTGTCTTTCACAAAAGTACTAGAAGATTCCACAAGGTTAGCTTTAGAAGAATTAAGAGAGAGAGATTTCATCTTATCCTTAAGCTGTTTAGACTCCTCATCTTTGAGACGGTTTGCTTCCTCAGTCCTCATGTAACTGATTAGTTCTTGAAGAGTTAAGTTTTTCTTCTTGTGTTTTAGTTGGTTCCTGTAATCACTCCAGGAAGGTGGAAACTTTTCAAGCAAAACATTAGCCTGAAGAATCTCACACATCTCCATGCCCTTGTTCAAAACATCAGCAGTTAAGTTCTCATACTTGTGAACCTGTTCCATGATTGGCTTATCATCAACCATGTGAAACTTGATCCACTTTCCAACGACATACTTCTTTTTTTCCCGCGTCATCAACAACATATTTCTTCTCCAAAATGTCAAATATACCTTTAGCAGATTTATAATTTATAAACAAATCAAATACTGGGTTAGTCATATGGTTAAGCAGATGCCCTCTCACTGTTTTATTATCCTTTTCAAATTTATTTTTACCATCATCATCAGCAACAATAATATTAGCAGCATTAGAACTATCAGCAACAATATCAGTAGGAGGACCGTTAAACAAAACATAATCAACTTCTAATTGTTCAAAGAAAATTAAAAGTTTCTGGGACCAACACTTATAATTATTTCCATCTAAAGGCTCAAGTTTTGATAGATCAGGAAATATTTTGTTCAAAGTGGTGGACATTAGTCAATATTATATATGAAATCGCTTTCAAATTGTAAGAAAAATGAGTAGATAATATTGACTAAGAACAAGAAGGAAAGAAGAACAACTTATCAAAAATACTGTGTCATGGCAAGTCACTGCCTTGAAAGCGATTTCGGTCCGACTAGGTGCAAATCGTTAAGGCCGGTCGCTCCCAAAGGTTCCACAGCACCTCCAAACACGTGCACTCTTGGCTAGAAGTTTAGAATTTGCAAAAAATAGTTGCCTAGAAAGAAGAGAAGATGATGGTATTTTCTATAGTTGTTACATATATTGAAAAATATTGTAGGAAGAAGGTAATGATTAGCAAGATGGATTCTTGGTTAAGATTGAGTGATTATGAAGGTTAATCCATAACCTATTTATAGGCAATTAAGGAGGTTGCATGTATGACAAGTGTCGAGAGTCTTTTGACACTTGTCCCATTATATTAGTCAACTTGGCTCCAATATTGACAAGTGTATCTTGTCTTCCATGCATGAAGACACATGGTAGATTTGCATAGCCATTTGTCAAAGCCATTCAACACTTGGCTTTAAGGCTTCATGCAAGAGGCCACTTGGAAATAGATAGGACATTTGAAAAATAAATAAAAAACTCATGGCTATTGGTTGTAAATGGATTTTCAAAAAGAAATTTTTGGCTTTGGATTATGAATAATTCCAACAATATATATAGAGGTAGATATTTTATCTTCATTTTTATTTATTAAAAAGTTAAATATATATATATATATATATATAATAATACTAAAATAATACCCCATTATACCATGTTCCCCTCAAACCCCTCATTTCTCACCCACTCCTTCACCTTTCACACATTTCTCTTTCATTACACCACATTTCCCTCAAACCCCTCAATTTCTCTGTAATCTCTCACATCCTCTCCATATTCCCACTATACTCCTCATTATCTACACACACTATATATAACACTATCTCATATAAAAGAAAAGAAGGGAGACTGACGGATGGAAGAGGAAAAGATAAAAGAAAAAAAAGGAAAGGAGGATTTTACTTATAAAAAAGAA
>ML355334.1:0-26408 GCA_005239505.1 Nicotiana paniculata
GTGAGAATACAGTAATGGGGCAGTCTGATTACTGAGTTTCAGAAGAAATCTTTTTACTAGTTCCAGACTATGAATTCTGATCTGGAATTAGCCAAACAATACAAAGAGAAAGTTTTCCCAGTTTTAATAAAATTAATGCCTAAGGCTTGCCTAGGCGGGTTTAACAAACTCCAGTTATCCTGTTTAGACTTAATCATGGTAAAGGAATGAGTATTTAAACTAATGTGAATACAGTGTCCTACAAAACAGGATATCTAAATGCATACAGGGTGTGGAATGATGCAAACCTATGCATCCTTTTTCGAAATGCACAAACATTTTCAGAAATCAGAATCTATTATTATTTAGGGCGGAATTTACTTATTAACACATCTTTTTGACTCGAAACAGGAAATACAGAAGCGTAGTTAAGTTTTTGAACCCAACACATGATTTCCAATGCAAATCGCAGTATGTCCTTAACACATGAGTTTGGCATAGGTAATATGAACATGCTGAGAATGAATTCCTAGGGTAACATAATCTCTATTGCAAATATTGACGATTAATGTTTTTAACCTAAAACAAGATTTCTAGACATGGTGATCGTGAAGATGCAGAGACAGTAACATTATAACAACCATTTTATAGTTATTTAACTACGAACAGGATTTCTAAATGAGGCATGAGTATGGAAAAGATGTTGAGATAAACGGGCCTAAAACATGTTTTCTAATGCATACATTGCAAGTATTCCTAAGCATGGTAGCTATTGCACACATATACAAATTAAATCCTATAGCATGGTTTCTACCCATAATTATACAAAGCATGCACAACCCCACCCATTTCACTATCCAGCCCATAACCATTTTTATAATTAATTATTACAGACCAGCCTTGCACGAATTACAAAAAAATAAAATAAGAAGTTACTATAGAGAACCAAACAGTAGGCCCAAGTCCTCATATCCAACAATGCCATATGCCATGACCTTTTGTAACCTAGGTGTGTCAGAGTTCCTAAGGATCTCAGAAGACCCCAGGCAGTGCTCACACCCAAGTACCCTAGCCAGGAATGAGTAAGTGTAGTGTGGAATACCAGCCTTGTGTGTCAGAGTTCAATGAGTACTCAACTGGTCCCCAAGGCAGTGCTCACACGAAGGGGGCTGAACTTAGAACTAAGAGTAGTGAGATGTGCATATAGTTTAGAAAAGAATTGAGTTTGAAAAGTAGCTTTTGGAAATAACTGTTTTGAAAATTGCTTCAGAAATCAACATGAGAGTTTGTTTTATGAAAACTGGTTTGCAGAAGAAAGAAACAGGACACTCAGCAACCCAAAACATACATGGTTTAGGAATCAAACACAAACAAGGATAGGGGGACTAAGGGAAAAATAATTCACGTAGTAGAGGCAGACTTGCACACAAATAGTCCTTAGGCTAGTGCTATATGGTTTAAACAATCACAGCCTAGTTATCACAGAATGTTCATGCCAGGAATCTAACAACATCATATTGAGGGGTGTCAAAGAGAGTCACATATTAGGTCCAGGATTAGGATTTACATAATAACTAAGTATTAAGGGGTGCATGCTCATAGTGTTGGGAGTCAGGCAGATTCATGATGGAAACATATAAGGGAAAGCAATAGACATGTTAGACTAAAGGGAGAGGGGAATCACATAGGCAAGTAGACATGCTGAACACAGAAGGAAAGAGAGGTCATATGGGTAAGACAAACACACTAGCTGCAAGGCAAACATCAGAACCATAATAAAAACCTCAATACAAACAGAAACATGTTGAGTTGGATGCTATAAACTTAAACTAGAAACATACCAGTTAGGAATAAGAATAGAACATCAAGGTGTAGAGAAGTAGAGCAACATGACAGTGGTATGCAGAGCAATAGAGTAACAATAAGTTATTCAGTCTTGGCTTTCAGCCGACTGAGTAGCCAGAAGAACAAGAGAGAATATGCAGCAAAGCAAGTGAGAGTTCAGAGCAATATGAGTGCTATTTGTGTGTGTGTTCGTGTATCTATTGGTTGTGTTATGCTAAAGAGAGTAGGGTGTTTATAATTCTGAAAACGAGTAGAGAAAATAAGGTAAGGAATAATTAGTCTAACATAATTATGGAAATAATAACCAATCAATGTCAATTAAAGGCCTGGACTCCCTTTAATTAGGGAGTCAAGTTCAAATGGGCCAATCAGAGTTAAATCAGATAAAGGAATCAACTAGAGTGATCTTACCATAACAGGGGTCGTAAAAGCATGGAGTGTGTAATAAAGACCAGGTTCATGACACGTAATTAAGGAAAGTACACACTGATAACTTATTCACAAAACAAAGTATGGGTTTAATTCTGAAAAATTAGTCGAGGGAATCTCGACTGTAATTGAAATCACTGGGAATCAGACATAATCAAGGAAAGTATCACACAATCAAGGGAAGCAATTTGAAAAATCAGTACAGAATATACAGAATCATAGGTTTGAAGAAAACATCACAGAGTCAGTAGAGGGTATTAGGAACCCTAACCATGAATTAGAGTAAGAAACATAGAGCACATAGAGATCCTAGAAGAAGTATACCGGTTGGCTAAACACGAGACGGACTAAAAAACCTAAAAATTGGTATTTTCTGTAAGAAGCTTTGAATCAAAATGTATTAACAAAGAAAAACATGGAATAACATTAAAGCAGAAGTAAAAGAAATCAATTTTTGAAAGGGGTTGTGAAACCCTAGTTTTAAAAATTGAAAGATCGTTTAAAGATGAAAGTTTTAGGGAAAAACATAGAAAAGCTTCGTAATACTATAGATCTAAAGTAGATCTAGAATAAATCTAAAGATATAGGGTTTGGGTTTCGTGGAACCCGGAGAAGTAAGAAGAACCTTAAAGACGGCACCGACCTAAGCCGGAACAGGTTGTAAACTCACTCAAATGACCAGGGAGGCCGGAAAGTGGCATGGAACCATGGGAGATGAGTTGGACCGCTCCAGGTTCGCCTGAGAGCCCCAGAGCATCACTGGACTGGTACAAAGTGGACAAATAGCCATGAGACGATGAGGAGCCAAGGTTTCTGGTGAGAGAACCAGTCAGAGAAGATGGCCGGACTCTATCAGAGAAGAGAACTAGAGAGAACTTAGAGCGTAACAGAGAAAAATAGAGAGAGAGAGTGAGTGTTGAGAGAATGAGGGGTCGGAGGGGGGGGGGTAGTGATTAGGTTTAATTATGGTAACCCTGATCTGGACCGTTGATCTCATTTGATCAACGATTAAGATCAAGTGTGAGGTTGGGCCGGGTTATTTGTGGGTTTTGGGCTGTGTTGGTTAAGGATTTTGGGTCAGGTGGGTTAGGATTAAAACTGGTTATAATTTAAATAGAAATGGGCTAAACGTTAAATACCCAATTAAATAAGATAATTAATTAATAAAATAGCTAATAATTGTGTAAAAATAAGTTGAGACCAAATAAATGAAATTTAGGCGATTGACTAAGGTATAAAAATTATAAATGATCATTCACTGATTTTAAAATGGTATAAATGCACATTTGTGCTATAATTTCAAAAATTGCTGAAATTAACTAAATGATGCCAATATTGGCTAATTTGTGAATAAAATCTTAAGTGAATTAAATAGAATATAAATAACATGTTGATCAAGAAAATGATTTGAAATTATATCATTTATGGATAATTATGGAATATAAAGTATTAAATAAACAGGAAATAATTTGATAAAAATACGAAAATTTTTGAGCAAATACTAGTTACTGTAAGAAGTGATTTTGAAAGTATATATACAAGTTTGAAAATAATTTGAGGAAAAATTGGTTATCAACACCATTTAGAAAAGTAGTCAGTCATAAACAAAATGAATTTAGCTTTACCTGGTGCCGTTGGCAGGGGTCCGAGGATATCTATCCCCCATTTCATGAATAGCCACGGGGATAGGACATAATGAAGTTGTTCTCCGGGCTGATGGATCATCAGTGCAAACCTTTGATATTTATCGCATTTTCAAACAAACTCCTTAGTGTCTTTTTCCATGCTATCCCAGTAGTACCCTGCTCTAATAACTTTTGGAATCAAAGAATCAGCGCCGGAGTGGTTCCCACAAGTGATCGTGGATCTCTCGTAGAACAATTGATGTCCCCCAGCCCTAAACACACTGCCAACGGTCCATCAAACTTCCTCCTATATAATGTTCCACCTTCATCCAATGTGAACCTAGCAACCTTGGTTCGTAGAGCCCTCGACTCATTATGATCCGATGGGAGCTTTCCACTTTTCAAATGTTTGATATACTTATTCCTCCAATCCCAAGTCAAACTTGTAGAATTTACGGTATGACCCTCCTCGACCACAGATCTCGATAACTGGACAATAGTCCCCAGGACAATATCATCTTCTTCGATTGATGACCCCAAGTTAGCAAGTGCGTCGACCTCACTGTTTTGCTCCCGGGGTACATGGTATAGCGTCCATTCCTTGAAGTAGTGCAAGGTTACCTGTAAATTGTCCAAATACCTCTGCATCCTATCCTCTCGAACTTCAAAGCTTTTGTTTACTTGGTTCACCACCAATAAAGAATCGCACTTAGCTTCAACTACTTCTGCCCCCAAGCTTTTAGCTAGCTCGATACCTGCAATCATGGCCTCATACTCGTCCTCATTATTAGTCAACCTAGAAGTTTTTATAGATTGTCTAATAGTGCTACTCGTAGGTGGCTTCAAGACAATGCCCATCCCAGACCCTTTCACATTCGAGGCTCCATCCGTGAAAAGGGTCCATAGCCCCAATGACGTACCCGATTTTAGTAGAATTTCCTTCTCCACTTCGGATACGAGGGTTGGCATAAAATCATCCACGAAATCAGCTAAGATTTGAGACTTGATGGCCGTTCGGGGTTGATATTCGGTATCGTACCCACAAAGTTCGACGGCCCATTTGGCCAATCGACCCGATAAATCAGGCTTGGGTAAAACATTTCGGAGAGGATAAGTGGTTAACACACATATGGGGTGACAATGGAAATATGGATTTAATTTTCTAGATGCGCTTATTACTACAAGTGCCAACTTCTCTAAGTGTAGGTACCTACTTTCAGCATCTCCTAAGATTTGACTTATGTAATAAGCAGGAAACTGTACCTTTCTCTTCTCGAACTAGTACGCCAATTACCGCTACTTCGGACACAACCAAGTATAAGTATAGCTTCTCATCCGCCTTCGGGGTGTGTAGCAGAGGTGGGCTTGATAGGTACCACTTTAATTCCTCCAATGCTTATTGACATTCTGGGGTCCATGCTTAATTATTTTTCTTTTTGAGTAAGGAGAAGAACCTGTGACTTTGGTCTGACGACCTCGAGATGAATCGGCCCAAAACGACTATCCGTCTGGTTAGCCGCTGTATGAATTTTACATTGTCCACAATGATGATGTCTTCTATGGCTTTAATTTTATCGGGTTTGATCTCGATCCCTCTATTTGACACCATGAAGCCGAGAAATTGCCTGAACCGACCTCGAAGGCACATTTTTCTAGGTTGAGCTTCATGTTATACTTCCTCAAGATTTCAAATGTTTCTTGCAAATGAGTTAAATGGTCTTCTGCCCGTAGGGACTAAACTAAAATATCGTCAATGTAAACTTCCATTGATTTACCTATCTGTTCCTCGAACATTTTGTTAACTAGGAGTTGGTATGTAGCTCCTGCATTTTTTAGCCCGAAGGACATTAAATTGTAATAATACGTTCTATGTTTGGTGATAAATGAGGTATTTTCCTGGTCCTCCGGGTTCATTTGAATTTGATTGTACCCCGAGTAGGCATCGAGAAAGGTAAGGATCTCGTGGCCGGATGTGGCGTCGATCATACAATCGATGTTAGGCAGCGGAAAATAGTCTTTAGGGCATGCCTTTTTCAAATCCTTGTAATCCACGCACATTCTAAGTTTGTTCCCTTTTTTAGGGACTACGACTACATTGGATAACCATTCGGGGTATTTTACTTCCCTAATGGACCCTATTTTGAGAATCTTAATTACCCCGTACTTTATCAATGCATGTTTTACCTCGGACTGGGGCCTTCTCTTTTGTTTCACTGGTTTAAACCTGGGGTCGAGGCTTAGCTGATGTGTTGTTATCTCCGGCGGGATCCCAGTCATGTCCGAATTGGACCAAGCAAAACAATCTATGTTATCGATAAGTAATTGAATGCATTTTTTCCTGAGTTCAGGGGTTAACCCCGTTCCCAGGTATACCTTTCGCTCGGGCAGATGCTCGATCAGTATCACCTGTTCCAGCTCCTCGACCGTTGACTTGTTTGCATCTGATTCCTCGGGAACAACGAAGGTTCGAGGAGTTAGGAAATCCTCTTCTTCTTCTTCTTTGATTACCTGTTCCTCTGACTCGATCGAGGCTGGGGAAGGTGATTGCTATTTATCCATCTTCTTGTATTTGATGTTCGATTTTTCTAAGGTCAAAAGTTCTGGTGTCGGCGTCACCTCGTCGACTGCAAACATTTCCTTTGCTGTGTGCTGTTCCCTGTGAACTGTTTTCACACCATCTATTGTTAAGAATTTCAACATTTGGTGAAGGGTCGACGGTACCACCCTCATGTTATGTATCCACGGTCTTCCGAGCAATGCATTTTACCTCATGTCACATTCGATGACATGGAATTTTGTGTCCTGGATGGTTCCGACTACGTTCACTGGTAGGATTATTTCTCCCTTTGTTGTTTCACTAGCCATGTTGAAGCCTTTTAGGACTCGAGATGCAGGTACAATTTGATCTAGTAGTCCGAGATGCTCTACGTCCCTCGACCTAATTATGTTTGCCGAGCTACCTGGATCCACAAGAACACGTTTAACTTGAATTTTATTTAGCAAAATAGAAATTACCAGGGCGTCGTTGTGCGGCTGAGAGAGGCCTTCTGTCTGCTTGTAGTTGAATGTAAGGGTGCCTTCAGGCATGTAGTCTCGGGTCCATTTTTCCCTTGTAATTGATACTTTGGTCCATTTGAATATAGGTCCTCATGGGATGTCGACCCCGCCGACGATCATATGGATAACATGCTGAGGTTCTTCTTGCTCATGATTTCTGTTGGCGTCTCTTTCCCTGAAGTGATTCTTAGCCCGATCACTGAGAAACTCTTGAAGATGACCCTTGTTGAACAATCGAGCTACTTCTTCCCTCAACTATCTGCAATCTTCGGTGCTGTGGCCATGTGTAACATGATATTTACACATCAAGTTTGGGTTTCTCTGAGAAGGATCAGTTTGCATAGGTCTAGGCCACGTGGTGTCTTTGATTCTCCCGATAGCCGACACAATCCCTGATGCATCGACACTGAAATTATACTCTGATAACTGAGGAGCTTTTGTGGGGTTGGTATGTTTATCAAAACCATTCTTACTCATAAGTCCTTGAGGATTTTTCCCTCGATCATTTCTTTGATCATTCCAGGGAGGATTGCGTCCCAAACTGTTGTTTCTTCGATCTGCGTCATATGGCGATACCTTTCTCTTTTTAACCTCGATTCTCTGTTGGTATCCCTCGAGGCTTTTACTGCCAATCTGTTCGGGTGAACTGACCCCGAGGGGTATCCTAGCTGGTCATCCTCGACCCTGATCTTTGATTGATAACGACTATGTACGTCTAGCCATGTAACAAAAGAATATTCGATCAGATTTTGCTTCAACTGCCGTGATGCTACTGAACTTCGCTCGTTCAACCCTTATGTGAAAACTTGAACGGCCCAATTATCCGTAATTGGTGGTAACTCCATTCGATTCATTTGAAATTGGGACACAAACTCCCTTAGCATCTCTTTGTCTCTTTGTCTTATCTTGAAAACATCCGATTTCCTCGTTGCAACTTTTATGGCCCCGGCGTGCGCCCTCACAAAAGAATCAGCTAACATGGCAAATGAATCGATGGAGTTCGGTGGCAAGTTGTGACACCAAATCATTGCTCCCTTTGATAGAGTTTCCCCAAATATTTTCAACAAGACGGACTCGATCTCATCATCTTCCAAGTCATTCCCCTTTATCCCATACGTGTATGTAATGATATGTTCGATAGGATCGGTGGTCCCGTTGTATTTAGGTATATCCGAACATGCGGAAGTTCTTTGGAATGGGCTTCGGAGCCGCACTTTGAGTAAAAGGCTTCTGCACGAACTTTTTTGAATCCAAGCCCTTTAAGATCGGGAGTGCCCCCCATATCTGATCAACTCGGGAGTTGTACGTGTCCACCTTTTTGTCATTATCTTCGATATTATTTTCTCCCGACTTGATTCTTTTGGTGAGATCTTCGAGCATTTTCATGATTGTAGGGTCAGTCCCTGATCCGTTATCGTTCGACCTTTCTGGCACCGGCTAGGTACGGCGAGTAATTTTTGGTTAGACCACACTCGGAGTTTTATGTTGACTTTGTAGCTGAGTGATAGCAAATTGCTGAGCTTGTAGCATCTCGAATATTACCTGGAGGATAACTCCCGGTCTCATACACCCTGTGTTCCTTGTCCACCAGGTCGGGCTTCCCTGTTTACACTTCCTATGAGGTCTGGCCTAAGTCTGCATTCAAAGCAATGTGCGAACTAACATCGACTGGTTCTGCAATCGGCACTTCCCCAGGGTTAAGCGGTGGCACACCGGCTCCTGAAGCAATTACATTATCATTTCTCCCATGAAATCCAAGACCATCATTTTTGTGTACATGTGCGTTTTGTGAGTTTGACACGTTTTAACCTGAAAATAAAAAATTCTTGACAAGAACAAGTATGAAAATAACGTGTGTTATCCAAATCAGCACTGAAACAATCACTATTATCTTTAGGCCCCACGGTGGGCGCCAAACTGTTTACCCTAGAATCCGAGTAACAATTAAATTTGCTTTGTGGTCTTAAAGATACGTGATTTGGTCCAATACTAATTGATAACCAAGAAAACGAACGTATAAATTAAGGAAGTAAGTTGAATCAAACCAGCGTGCGAGCAAGTCTCAACCTCGAGCTATAATAGCCTCGAGGTATGTTAATAAGAACAGTAAAGTATGGACAATAAAGTTAAGAGACAATTCTGATGAGTGATAAATAAGAAAGTAAGAGTGTATATTACTTTTCCAATGATTGATCCTTTACAAATGAATGAGCCCCCATTTATATAATAGACGGATCCTAAATAAGGTACATTTCTGTTTTTAGTAAGGAATCTAATTGGACAGTTGTCTAACCGCCTAGTACGAATTCATACAAATCCATTCCGAAATTTACGCTTTGATCTTTGAGCCATTAGGGGAATCTTGCTCTTTCTGTTACAAATCCATAACAACATTATCTCAGGGTTGGTCATACCCGGCCCCGGTATTCATCGTGCACTTCGATCTTCGAGCCTTGCACTCCTTCATCAGGCTCGAACTCGGTCCATCGGGCTCGAGCATGGTCCATTAGGAACTCGGGCTCAAAACGACTCCTCGAGCCCATGAAATCGGGCATACTCGATTTCGACCGTGTACAGGTAAGACTAATCTGAATTCATTCCATAGTTAGAATGCAAAACTTCTAATTAATGTCAAAATATTATATACATCAACCCTTGATGGTAGCTTTGTTTAGCTTCAACCACCGAGATAGCCTTTAAACGCGGAGTCCATTTTAAAATAGTAAAATTTTGTTTATAAAAGAAGAGACACTCTTCGTTTAGTGTTTATTTGGAAATCAACTTTAATTAGCAATGTGAGGTTTTTACATCTCCTATCTTTACTTGTACGAACATTTATATGACTTGTTTCTTTCTCTTTTGATAATATGAATAATATTATATTAAAAGAAAAATAAACCTGGAGTCTTGTATAAGATTTGACCTTCCTTGAATATATAGATTTGGATAGGTAATTCCTAACAACATGAAGAAGCAACATTGATTCTTTGCCACGCCTTTAGTAGAGAGCATTTTATTTTGAGAAATTTTCAGAAACTACTATCGTTTAGTTGCTATTAACTTCCTATAGCTATCATATACATAATTACTTCCTATAGCTACTATTCAATTGTTACGGTAGTGTATTCGCTGTATTCGCGCTGCTGTATTCATGAATACAACTACAAAAAGAGCCTAAAAATTAGAGAAGTCCAGTTGTACGTGCATGTATTCACATGTATTCGCGCCATGTATTCATGAATACAACAGCAAAAAGTGCCTAAAATTAGGGCAGTCTAGCTGTACGCGCATGTATTCCCATGTATTCGCGCTGCTGTATTCATGAATACAACAGTAAAAAACGCCTTAAATCAGGTCATTCTAGCTGTATGCGCATGTATTCACATGTATTCGTGCAATGTATTCATGAATACAACAGAAAATAGTGCCTAAAATTAGGATAGTCCAGCTGTATGCACATGTATTCATATGTATTCGCACCATTTATTCATGAATACAGTAACGACAATCACCTTAAAAATAGGTATGTCCAACTGTCTAAGAGAGAGGACAAACATAAATTAGCGTATTTCATGCCTAAATGGTAGTATATACCATAAATACTTATTTTGCTATAAAATATAAAAGGTAGCTATAGAAAATAATATTTTAATATAATTTTGATTTATAATATATAGGGTGTATACCTTTGCTATAGGAGGTAAAATTTCCTTTTATTTCTCAAAGTGAGATTTCCTGATATCTTTGGTAGAAAGTGCTTCATCCCCTTTCTCCTTCCCCCCTCTCTTTAGTAAAAATAAAAAATATATGAGATACATAAAACAACTCAAAACACATCAAGATCATGTTCAAATAGCTTTTCTTGATAGTTGAGACTATATGTATAATTCTACAACACACTTTAAAAAAATAAATAAACATGCTTTAGCAAGTAAATATAGAAGCAACACACTAGTATGCATCATATATATGTCATGACCCAAACTGGAGGATCATGACTAGCACCCGGGCCATATTTGCCGAGTACCAACGTACATTTTATCTAACCTTCTTTATTATATTTAAGCGCCGACGAGATCAATATAAATGGTAGATATGGATCATGAACAATAAACAATGAAAGATAATGGCATGAAGCTACATCACATGGGATGACAAGACTACTAAGAAACTACATATAAGGTACGAGCTACAACACTGCCATGAAAGACTATGCAATAAAAATTAGCCAACAAGGCATACCAACTATACATGAGTCGACACCTGTCTATGAGCCTATAACGGAGATTAAGTGATACAACATTGCCGGAACAGCGCCCCGACATACCCATAATATTTAATAACAAAAAATCATACCAGGACCACGACAAGTCCGGAGAAAGGATCTTGCCAATAACTGTTGAACTGGGAAGCCTACTGTGGTAGGGGAGCTGCGTCTACCTGTATATAAGGACCTGTAGCACAACATGCAACGTCCATAAATAAAAAGGACGTGAGTACGAATAAAGTACTGAGTATGTGAAGCAGGAAAGCATAAGTAAGAACATTAATGTAAACAGGGATAGAGTACATACAACCTTTAACATTTGGGTACCTCTGAGGGATACTGACATGAAATGCGTGATACATATATATATATATATATATATATATATATATATATATATATATGTATCACGCATTTCATGTCAGTATCCCTCAGAGGTACCCAAATGTTAAAGGTTGTATGTACTCTATCCCTNTAAACATATGCCTATGTGGGAAACATCATCATCATATCGTACCCGGCCGTACTAGGCTCGGTAAAACGTACCCGGCCACGTGGAGCTCGGTAAAACCCAACTGATCAGTGGTTGCACAATAGGTGCCATACCCGGCGGACTATAGCGCGCTCGGTAGAGTAAAATAGATACATATATATATATATATATATATATATATATATAATGCATGTAGGACTCATTAGAATCATATTCTGAACCTTTCAAAGTGACGTAAGGTCGATATTCTCCGTACACGTTATTAGGACTAAATCTTCATCAAGAATCTTAAAAGAATCAGGAAGTACCAACAACATTGATAACATAAGAATAAGAGAAGCAACCTCAACATCAATTGTTCCATAAGAAGGGAAACAATGTAAGTACTGCTAGCTTCTAAGAGTAGAGTATCTTTGGAAGCTCGTTCATTGCATTATGTATAATCGGAGTCGTGCAAAAGAAGGAAAAGGATAGCCTCACATACCTTGTATATTTACTTCCTAACCTCAAGCGCTACAAATGCCACGACTCCTTAATCTAAAATAAGAGAAACGACACTATCGTTATCGTTCAAGTGTCGTAACTACTATGTATCGACCATAATATATTTTACGATGAAACGGACAACACATACCCTATATATATGGCTTCAAACAAGTCAAAAAAATCACCAAACAGACGAAACAACATTAATAAGAATCATATTGAGCCTCCCAAAACAGTCCACACAACCTAATCACTTCATACATAAGACGACCACCGTAGTAGTGTCAAACGACCCGGAAATGTTACAACGAACGACCATACCACCACCATAAATCTATATGGTTTTCCTATACACCCTTCCTCCTCCAAAAGTCCATAAAATAGTAGTAAAACACGCAGCCCAACAGCAACACAAAAAAGTCCACAAAATAATCCGCTACAATTGAATAACTCGAATTCACGGCTTCCGATCACCGTCCTGTGAGTTCTTAAAATTATAGAAAGAATTTCCATGAATTTACAGCAGAATAAATGGATGAAAGGGAGCAGTAAAATTACCTTACTTGTTGGATAAATCAGCCCTTATGTTGGCTCTTCAAACTCTAGGTTTTACCCCCAATTAGAACTTGAAAGAGAGAGAAAATCAATTAGGGTTTGTGGATAATTTTTGGGAGGAAGATTGCAGGGGTTAATGTCTGGTTATTTGTGATATACAATGAGGGTTATATTGCAGGAGATAAGACTTTAAATGGGCTCTTTGCACGACCCAAAATTTCCTATTTTTGGGCCCTCATTTAACCAAGTAGGTGACACACCTACTTGTCACCTAGCAGCCTGTGCAGTCTCGCAACAACGCATATATCTCTTTGCTCCGATGTCGTATTGATAAACGGTTTAATGCATTGGAAACTAGACTAATAGATATTCAATTTGGTAGGTTGATCACCCCGTAATCCCAAGTAAATTGGGAGAAAATCTTAGTAACATTTGACCTAAAGTTTAAATAAAATTATGAACATAAGTTGCGACAATTTTTGTCGACTTTTGTTTCATAACTCGTTTGACTTCAAGACTTATGATACGGATATTAAATGATTCAAATACCTTAGAACAAAACCTCTTGCGAATATTAAGAACCCCTAGGTTTACCCAAAAATACGGTTACAACATCCTTGATTCGTTTAACTTCTAATACTTGTTAATCACCCTTATATACTCTTGTATCATTTAAGACCAATATGATTAACTTCTTATCGTCTCAAAGATAATCATTCTCAGATTTACCTCGACTAACTTATGGCATGAACCAAATACGTGAATATGTGTTGTAACACCCTCCCCCCCTTAGGAACATTCGTTCTCGAATGTAAGGGTTTATGGGGAGCCTAACTCATCGTGGATTCCGAGGGAAATTTTCGGCTGATTTTCCCCTATAAAATGGATACTAGCCAAACTTGTAAGCAGTTAAACCCAACGTATAGTCTCACAAGGCTATACCAAGAATTATGGATATGTACATTATGTGTATATCACCATTTTATATTAAGGAAGAGTATTCTCAAGCTAATACGTACCTCATAGAGCCATTTCACCTTCTAATGCATCCTGCGTCCCCCCGGCATCCTCGTTATCTTGAATCTGGAACAAGTAAGGGTATTTAGACTTCATCTGCTCTTCTGCTTCCCATGTAATTTCTTCCCTATTCTTGTTCCTCCACAATACTTTGACGGAAGCTACATCCTTTGTTCTCAGCTTGCGGACTTGTCGATCTAATATAGCCACTGGCACTTTTTCATATGATAGATCCTCTGTAACTTGTACATCTTTGATAGGGACGACCCGAGAAGGGTCTCCAATACATTTACTCAACATAGATACATGGAATACCGGGTGGAAAAATTCCAATTCAGAGGGAAATTCTAACTCATAAGCAACCTGTCCAATTCGTCGAAGAATTTTGTACGGACCGATATACCGAGGACTCAGCTTACCCTTCATCCCAAAACGCATAACACCCTTCATCGGGGAGATCCTTAGGAAAACCCAATCACCAACCTCAAACTCCAGATTACGACGTCGGACATCAGAATAAGACTTTTGCCTGCTTTGCGCCGTCCTCAGCTGCTCTTGTATCAGTTTCACCTTCTCAATGGATTGGTGAATCAAATCTGGCCCATATAGTTCTGTTTCACCGACTTCGAACCATCCAAGTGGTGATATACATCTCCTCCCGTATAGTGCCTCGTACGGAGCCATTTTAATACTAGAATGGTAGCTATTATTGTAGGCAAATTCTATGAGTGGAAGATGGTCATCCAAATTCCCCTTGAAATCCAGAACACATGCTCGTAGCATATATTCAAGTGTCTGAATGGTACGTTCAGCCTGTTCGTCAGTTTATGGATGGTATGCAGTGCTGAGATTCACTTGTGTGCCTAAACCTTTTTGAAAAGACCTCCAAAAGTTAGCTGCAAAGTGCGCTCCTTAGTCTGATATAATAGATACCGGCACATCATGAAGCAATCTCCTTTATATAAAACTTCGCATAATCTTCAGCTGTGTAAGTTGTCTTAACTGACAGAAAATGGGCACATTTTTTAAGTCGATCAACTATCACCCATATGGAGTCAAACTTATGATAGGAGAGAGGTAATCCAATAACGAAGTCCATATTAATCACCTCCCATTTCCAGGTCGGAATCTCTATATTCTGAAGCAATCCACTGGGTTTCTGATGTTCGACTTTTACTTGCTGACTATTAGGACACTGGGCTACAAATTCTGCAATAGACTTCTTCATGTTATCCCACCAATACTGCTCCTTAATATCATGATACATCTTTGTCGAGCCGGGATGGATGGAATATCGGGATTGATGAATCTCAATCATAATCCTCTCTCTCAACCCTTCCACATCAGGCACACATAACTGGCCCTGGTATCTCAGTGCCCCATCTGCTCCGATCTCAAAAGCCGCAATTTTACACTATTGAATGCTCTCTCTCAATCGTACTAAGGTAGGATCTTCATATTGCTGTGATTTTACCTCGACTACCAAAGATGATTTTGATGTATTCTAGACAGTAACCCCTCCGCCATCAGAGTCTAACAATCTAATTCTCATATTGTCTAGCTGATGAAGCTCTTTAGTCAACCTCTGTCTACCTGCCTCAATGTGTACTAAGCTTCCCATTGAGTTACGACTGAGAGTGTCTGCCACAACATTGGCTTTACCGGGATGATACAATATCTCGACATCGTAATCTTTCAGTAATTCAAGACACCTACGCTGCCTCAAATTGAGCTCCTTCTGCTTGAGGATGTATTGCAAACTCTTGTGATCTGTGTAGATGTCAACATGGATGCCATATAAGTAGTGCCGCCATATCTTCAAAGCATATATTACTGCAGCCAATTCCAAATCATGGGCCGGGTAATTCTTTTCATGCTTCTTCAATTGTCTTGATTCATAAGCAATCACCTTCCCATGTTGTATCAATACGCACCCCAAACCTACACCCGAGGCATCACAATATACCACATAGCCTTTTGTTCCTTCTGGGAGAGTGAGCACTGGCGCTGATGTCAATCGATTCTTTAACTCCTGAAAACTTTGTTCACAAGCGTCAGATCACTAGAACTTACTAACTTTCTATGTTAACTTAGTGAATGGTGCTGATAGAGGAAAACCCTTCTACAAATTGCCTATAATATCCTGCTAGCCCCAGGAAGCTGCGGATTTCTGATGGTGTTGTAGGTCTCGGCCAATTCTTTACTACATCAATCTTTTGAGTGTCGACACTAATACACTCGTCAGATATCACATGGCCAAGGAATGCTACTGAGTTCAGCCAGAATTCACATTTGGAGAGCTTAGCATATAACTTATGATCCTGAAGCATCTGTAATACTATTCGCAAGTGGCCTGCATGTTCCGCCTCAGAACGAGAATACACCAAAATGTCATCAATGAATACAATCACGAAAACATCAAGATAGGTCCTGAATACAGTATTCATGAGATCCATAAAAGCTGCTGGGGCATTTTTTAGCCCGAACGACATCACCAAGAACTCAAAGTGCCCATATCTTATCCGGAAGGCTGTCTTTGGAATATCCTTCTCCTTAACTCTCACCTGATGATACCCTGAACGTAAGTCAATCTTGGAGAAATACTTGGCACCCTGGAGTTGGTCAAACAAGTCGTCAATCCTTGGAAGTGGGTACTTGTTCTTTATAGTAAACTTATTCAACTGTAGATAATCAATACACATCCTTAACGACCCGTCTTTCTTCCGCACGAATAGGACTGGCGCACCCCAAGGTGAAGTTCTAGGCCTAATAAAGCCTTTATCCAGCAAGTCCTTCAACTGCGCCTTCAACTCTGGAAACTCTCTCGGGGCCATCCTATATGGAGGATAGATATGGGTTGAGTGTCAGGCAACACATCAATGCTAAACTCAATCTGCCTTTCAGGAGGAAGACCTGGGAGTTCATCTGGAAAAACATCTGGAAATTCATTGACCACGGGGATGGATTGTAGAATAGGAGGCTTCGCCTCCGCATCCCTAACGCGAACGAGATGATAAATGTAACCTTTTGAGATCATATTCCTTGACTTAAGATAGGAAATAAACCTACCTTTTGGCGTAGTAATGTTCCCTTTCCACTCGATGACGGGTTCATCAGGAAATTGAAACCTAACTATCTTCGTACGACAATCAACATTTGCATAGCATGAGGCTAACCAGTCCATTCCCATTATCACATCGAAATCAACCATTTGTAATTCAAATAAATTTGTTGAGGTTTGATGACTACAAATTATCACTGTGCAACCTCTATATAACCTTCTATCAATCACAAAATCTCCTATAGGAGTAGATACTGCAAGTGGCTTACTTATCAATTCAGGTTCAACGCCAAACTTATTAGCCACAAAGGGTGTAACATATGATAATGTAGATCCCGGATTAATCAACGCATATACATCGTAAGAAAACACAGACAATATACCTGTAACAACATCATGAGACGACTCAAGATCCTGTTGACCTACTAAAGCATAGGTTCGTTTTGAGCACCACTCGAACTCGACACTTCACCTATACCTCTACCACGACCTGTCGATTGTTGAAAACCCCGTGCTGGAGGTCGAACTGATGAGTAAGAACCATACAAAAATCCAGTTTGCTGAACCATACCACCACCTTCTCTGTTAGGACAATCCCGCATCATATGGCCAGGCTGTCCGCAAGAATAGCACGCATCAGAACCTAGACGACACAGTCCAAAGTGGGCCTTGCCGCAGTGATCACAACGGGGTGTTGGGGGTCTCGTATGACTAGTATCCCTCTGATATTGTGAGCCTGATGCCCGTGAACTCTGACCTGGACCAGAATAGGTAAATCAATCATACCGAGGCCTCTGAAATTGTGGAGGAGCACTAGCTACAGGTGGCGCTGAACTCCTCGAAGACTGGGGCCTAACACTACCTCTGAAGTCATGAGAATGCCCTACAAATATCGCCCTCTTATGTTAGCCCCTACGCTGCTCCCTATCTGCCCTTTGCTGGCGCTTACGATCCTCTAGGGTCTGGGCATAAGCCTGAATACGGGAAATATCCCTGCCCTCCACCAAGGAGGCTGTCGTGCACTCATTGATCAGATGTGGTCCCATCCCATTCACGAACATATGCACTCTATCACTCATTTCGGCCACCATATGGGGAGCATACCTTGCTAAATAATCAAACTGCATACTATACTCTCGCACACTCATATTACCTTGTCTAAGGTTCAAGAACTTATCAGCTCTAGCTCGTCGTATCTCAACTGGAAAATAGTGACGAAGAAAGGCGTCAGAAAATTCCTTTCACAAAACTGGAGGGGCGTTCAGACCCTTGGATCTCTCCCAACTATCAAACCAGAAAATCACTAAATCCCGTAACCGATAAGAAGCCAAATCTACTGCCTCTGTATCTGTAGCATGCATAATCCACAGTGTACGATGAATCTGGTCAATAAAAGTCTGTGGGTCATCCTTGGGGTCTGATCCGATAAACATTGGAGGGTCTAGATTAATAAAATCACGAACTCTTGTACTATCTAGTTTATCAACAACACCAATATTCTTCCTCTGAGCCTGAGCAGCTACCAAGCTAGTCAATAAGTGCACCGCACTCCGCATATCCTGGTCTGTAGGGCCAGACGGAGGAACTGGTGGTGCTGGTTCCTCCTAATATCCTCTGGATGAGACGGAGTAGATGAGGTATGAGACGACATCTCACTTTGAGCCTCACTTTGGCCTGCTCTGGCTTGAGGCACCTGACTGGTACCCTCTCCCTCAACTATATCAAGCTTTCTACTAATTGCTTGCTTCCTAGTCGAAGGCATCACTGAAATAAAACAAGGTTAATATTAGATAGGAACACTAAAGGCTCAACTCTACGCATGATCTAGATTCAGGAAGAAGGTAATAACCCTAGATGTCATGTAGTCTCCTGAATATAAATGTGGCGCGCTACACATACATAATTAATACTTTACTAGACACGGCTCATAGACAAACCCTAGGACAAACTTGCTCGGATACCAAGTTTGTCACGACCCAAACTGGAGGATCATGACTAGCACCCGGGCCATACTTGCGGAGCACCAATGTACATTTTATCTAACCTTCTTTATTATATTTAAGGGCCGACGAGATCAATATAAATGGTAGATATGGATCATGAACAATAAATAATGAAAGATAATGGCATGAACCTACATCACATGGGATGAGAAGACTACTAAGAAACTACATATAAGGTACAAGCTACAATACTGCCATGAAAGACTATGCAAAAAAAATTAGCCAACAAGGCATACTAATTATACATGAGTCGACATCTGTATATGATCCTCTAAAGGAGCTTAAGTGATACAACATTGCCAGAACAGGGCCCCGACATACCCATAATATTTAACAACAAACATGTATACCAAGACCACGGCAAGTCCGGAGAAAGGATCTTGCCAATAATAGTTGAACTCGGAAGCCTACTGTGGTGGGGGAGCTGCGTCTAACTGTCTACCACGACCCACAACACGACATGGAGGGTCCACAAATGAAAAGGACGTCAGTACGAATAAAGTACTGAGTATGTGAAGCAGGAAAGCATAAGTAAGAACAATAATGTAGACAGGGATATAGTATATACAACCTCTAACATCTGGGTACCTCTGAGGGATACTGACATGAAATGCGTGATAAATACATATATACACATAAACTTTTTAAACATACGCCTCTTTGGGAAACATCATCATCATATCGTACCTGGCCGTAATAGGCTCGGTAAAACCCAACTGATCAGTGGTTGCACAATAGGTGCCATACCCGGCCGACTATAGCGCGACTCGGTAGAGTAAAATAGATACATAGATATATAATGCATGTAGGACTCATTGGAATCATATTCTGAACCTTTCAGAGTGACGTAAGGTCGATATTCTCCGTACACGTTATTAGGACTAACTCTTCATCAAGAATCTTAAAAGAATCAGGAAGTACCAACAACATTGATAACATAAGAATAAGATAATCAACCTAAACATTAATTGTTCCATAAGAAGGAAAACAATGTAAGTACTGCTAGCTTATAAGAGTAGAGTATCTTTGGAAGCTCGTTCAATGCATTATGTATAATCGGAGTCGTGCAAAAGAAGGAAAGAGATAGCCTCACACACCTTTTATATATACTTCCCATCCTCAACCTATGCAATTGTCACGACTCCTTAATCTACAATGAGAGAAATTATACTATCGTTATCGTTTAAGCGTCGTAACTATTATGTATCGACCATAACATATTTTACAATGAAACGGACAACACCTACCCTATATATATGACTTCACACAAGTCAAAAAAATCACCAAACAGCCCAAACAACATCAATAAGAATCATACTGAGCCTCCCAAAACAATCCACACAACCTAATCACTTCATACATAAGACGACCACCGTAGTAGTGTCAAACGACTCGAAAATGTTACAACGAACGACCAGAACACCACCCTACATCTATATGGTGTTTCTAAACACCCTTCCTCCTCCAAAACTCCAAAAAACAGTAGTAAAACACGCAGCCCAATAACAACACAAAACAGTCCACAAAACAGTCCGCTACAATTGAATAACTCGAACTCACGGCTTCCATCACCGTCCAATGAGTTCTTACAAGTATAGAACGAATTTCCATGAATTTACAGCAGAATAAATGGATGAAAGAGAGAATTAAACTTACCTTACTTGTTGGATAACTCATCCCTTAGTTGGCTCTTCAAACTCTAGGTTTTACCCCCAATTAGAACTTGAAAGAGAGAGAAAATCAATTAGGGTTTGTGGATAATTATTGGGAGGAAGCTTGCAGGGGTTAAGGTCTGGTTATTTGCGATATACAATGAGGGTTATATTTCAGGAGATAAGACTTTAAATGGGCTCTTTGGCCGACCAAAATTGCCTATTTTTGGGCCCTCATTTAACCAAGTAGGTAGCACACCTACTTGTCACCTAGCAGCCTGTGCAGTCTCGCAACAATGCCTATATCTCTTTGCTCTGATCTCGTATTGATAAAAGATTTAATGCGTTGGAAACTAGACTCATAGATTTTCAATTTGGAGGGTAGATCACCCCGTAATTCCAAGTAAATTGGGAGAAAAGCTTAGTAACATTTGACCTAAAGTTTAAATAAAATTATGAACATAAGTTGCGACACTTTTTGTCGACTTTTGTTTCATAACTCGTTTGACTTCATGACTTATGATACGGATATTATATGATTCAAATAAGTTAAAACACAACCTCTTGATAATATTAAGAACCCCTAGGTTTATCCAAAAATACGGGTTACAACATCCTTGATTCGTTTAACTTCTAATACTTGTTAATCACCCTTATTGTATCATTTAAGACCAATAGGATTAACTTCTTATCGTCTCAAAGATAATCTCTTCTCAGATTTACGTCGACTAACTTATGGCATGAACCAACGTACGTGAACATGGGTTTTAACAATATAGACATATATCCATCTTTATGAGCACTTAAAATATTACCCCAAGTTGAAAAATCTCCAACACAAGCATGCATTTGTCATCACGCGACCAAGGTTGCTATATGTAGTATTTTACCCATAAATACTAGTTAGGAGACTTACATATTTCTCTTTTGCGGAAGCATTTTTATAGCAACCATGATGTAGAAATATTGATTCTTAATAGTAGTTGTACATTGTATATATAATAATATAGTATCTTGATGGTACCTTAGTTAGCTGATTAGACACATGTTAGTGGTTGGTTAAGTTAGTTAGTTAGGTATTAATATAAAACACATGTACAGTTGTATTACGACGAATTCTAATAAGATTAGTTACAATTTTCTCTCCATCACCGACTTTCTCTCTCAAGCTCTCCTTCACTCTCAAGCTCCAATTTTCTTTTAACATGGTATTAGAGCCACCGAACGGTGGTGTTTGAGCTGGTTAATGAGAAATTGAGAGCAATCAGTCAAGTAATTGGTTGGATGTTCTTGAAAATTTGCAGCAGACAAACCCTAATTTCTCGCCACTGTTGTGCTTGCGAGCTTCATCTGTAAGTCAAAATTATCAAAACATTTGGTGAATTCTAAGTCAATTAGAGAGGCAATCAATTTTTCCCCTTGGATTTCTGGAGAATTTTGTGAAAAATACCGACCACGAGTGACGAAACGACGACATCCATAATAGACCAAACAAAATGATTCACTGACATCATCCAAGGAATCCTCTGTTTTTCACCCGTCTCAATAGCTAACTGGAATTGAAGATTACACTGTTTGAAGTAATTCTGAAGGTCGCACAGCTAGCAAAAAATAAATTAAGTTTTATTGATGGTAGTTGTAGAAGAGAAGATTACAAAGGAGATTTAATTCATGTGTGGGGTAGATATAACACCTTTATTCTGTCGTGGATCACAAATTCAGTTTCGACAGAATCGGTAAATGGCTTGATGTATTCATCCAATGCTCGTAAGGTCTGGTTGGATTTGAAAGAACATTTTGATAAGAGTAACCTCACAAGAATGTATCAGTTGCATCAAGAAATTTATACAATGGTACAAGGTACCTCTTCTATGTCCGAGTACTTCTCCAAATTACAAAATGTTTGGGATGAATAAATATCTCTAGTTCCTCTCCCCGGAAGTGATAAGACCTATGCAGATCACATAGAGCAGCAAAAGCTGATGCAATTTTTAATAGGGCTCAATGAGACTTATAATCTCGCAGTCAAATTTTGCTGACAGTTCCCAGTCGATCAGTGAATCAGGCCTACAATATGATCATTGAAGATGAAAGTCAAAGGATGCAACCGAATATGATCAGTCAGTGTGTTCATCCCCTACAGCAGCTGGATCTGAATAATCCTACACCCCTTTCATCTATACAAGGCAATAAGTTCAAGAAATTATATTGTGATTATTGTCATATGAGAGGCCACAAAAGAGAGAATTTCTACAAGCTGGTTAGTTACCCTCCTAACTTCAAGAATAATAAGAGGAGGACTTTTGATAGAGCTCAATAGATTGGCAATGGCAACAAGGGTCCTTTGGTGAATAATGTCAACTATGCTGATAACTTAGTTGCTCCTACTTGCACTACTCTTACTCATGGAATGACTATGCCAGTATTTACTCATGAACAATACCAACAAATTTTGCAGTTGATCAAAAAAACACCACCTTCACAAGAGATAAATGTTAACATGGCATGTATACCTTACTGCTCCAATAATTGTTCAACTGTAGATAATGATACTGCTCCTTGAGTGGTAGATATAGGGATAAAAAATCACATAATTTCTAGCCTAAATCATCTACTTAATTCTGAGTTGATAGAACCACATTGTAGCAAGTTCGTTTACCAAATGGCCATACTACCTCTGTTAACATTAGTGTTTCTTTGTTTGAGACATACTGATTAATGTGCTCTATGTTCCATTTTTTGAATATAATCTCTTGTCCATCTCGAAACTAACTAAACAACTACAGTGTTGTGTTGGTTTTATCCTGATTTATATATTTTTTAGGACCTCTGTACTGGAAAGGTGATAGGGATTGGTAAGGAGAAGGATGGTTTATACTTACTTCAACCTGCCAAGAAGCCTTCACCAGTTCAAGTCTCTACATCTTCAGCCTTTCCTGTTCCTTCTCGTCACTGCTTATCTTCTACTCAATATGACCACTTCACAGTATGGCACCAAAGGCTTGTTCATGCACCATCTACTGTTCTGTAGAAAATTTCAATGTTGAAGAGTCATTTGTCCAATCAAGAATCTAAGTCTTGTACAATTTGTCCTTAGCAAGGCAAATTAGATTTTCTTTTTCTACTAGTGTGTCAAAAACTGTATCTCCTTTTGAACTTGTACACATGAATATATGGGGATCATATAGGAAATGTATTTACAATGCTTTTAGATTTTTTCTTACCATTGTTAATGAGTATTCTAAAATGAATTGGGTCTGCTGATGAGTAGCAGAAGGTCTCCAAATTCATTTTAGAATACTCATCTGAGCTCCTTGATATTGTGCTCTATTTTTTTTTTAATTTCCAAGAGATTTGTGAATATTCCAACTTAACACAATATCGTGTCACAGATTTCTTGGAATATTCACAAATCTCTTGGAAATTAAAAAAAAAATAGAGCACAATATCAAGGAGCTCAGTTGAAGCTGAGTATAGGGGCACGACAACTATAGTGGCAGAACTTTTGTGGCTACAAGAACTATTATAAGAGTTGGGAATGCATATTGAATTGTCTATAGAGCTGTTTTGTGACAGCAAGGAAGCTTTGCAAATAACTTCAAACACGTATTATGAGTGTACTAGTCATATAGAAATAGATTGCCACTTTATACGAGAAAGGATTATAAAGGGTTTGATCAAGACAGAACATATGTGCAACAAAGACCAGGTGGCAGATATATAGACTAATGCAGTAGGCAAACAACTACACAATGATATGGTGTGCAAGTTAGGGATGATCAATGTATTTCATCAATCAATTTGAGGGGGAGTGTAGAAATATTGATTATTAGTAATAGTGTACATTGTGTATATGATGTAGTATCTTAATGGTAACCTTAGTTGGCTGATTAGAGACAAGTTTATGGTTGATTAAGCTAGTCAGTTAGGTAGTAATATAAAACACTTGTACAATTGTATTACAGTGAATTTAAAAAAATCAGTTACAATTTTTTTTCCATCACCGACTTTCTCTCTCAAGCTCTCCTTCACTCTACAACTCCAATTCTAAACACACGACTAATGTCACCAATCGGGAATCCTCACGAAATGGATACATCCTCTTGTACACAACCTAAAATCCTCTAAATGCAGAGAACTCCTCCAACCCCTAGCCATTATAATTCTCATGAAAGATTTGTTAGTAATCTGTATTGCCGTAAAATAAAATAATAATTTTTTTTGAAAAATACAGAAACAGTGAGAAAGCTCACTAGCGCGGGCTCTAGCACGGGATTAGAGCGGCCGCGGTAGTGAAATTTACCAGAGACAGTGAAAAACCTGACTAGCGCGACTACTAGCGCGTGCTGAGCGCGGGCACGCTAGTCTAGGCGTCCTTAGCTTCTCTTATGGAAAAATAATATAAGAATAAACAGAGCCCACTGAATACACAGTGTGTCTTTAAGGGAATTATTCCCCCAAGTACCCGAAGTTTTGGAATATATCCTCCCAGGATAGAAAGATTTAACTCACCGGAGTGTTGGTACCAATAATGCCGGTGAACAACGAACCACTCGAAGGCTGTAAAATACACTAGAATATTTTGTGCAGAAGAAGAAGAAGAAGATCAGAAAATTTAGTAAGTAAAAATTCTGGGATTCAAGGTATATTTATAGCCAATTTCGTACTATTTCTGAAAAGATTTTGCAACCTTTCAGAATAGCCATAACTGTTGGAATATGTGTGAATCCTTTCAGAATAGCCATAGCTATTTTGAAAAGGTATGAATATTGCGAAAAATTTAAAAACGGATTTAAAATAATTCGGGAAAGAAAACGGGTCGGACTGGATCGGGTCACGAGTCATTCCGGATTTGAATATTTTCCATTAATTAATTAAATAATTTGAAAAGAATTTTGTCCAAAAATATTAATCAATCAATCTTTGACCAAATCCAAATCCAAATCCGAAGCCGAAGCCGAAGCCGAGCCGAGCCGAGCGACGACGACGACGACGCGAGGTTTGCCTTCTGCTCAACTCTTTAAGATCTAGAAGAAGAGCTTCTCTATATATACACATAGATTTTCTTTGCTTCTTCCAATGAGGGACAAAGTGCACTAATTCAAAATTTCACTTCCCTCCATTTCTTTTCCCACCATTTTCCATTCACTCTCTTTAAGCTACACCAAGCGTAAAATTAAGCTAGACTAAGCTTAAAATTAAGCTAAACTAAGCTTAAAGACCAACAATCCCCACATGAATGTGGAATGGCTATAAAATAAAGGAATGCACGGACGTGTGTGTGTTTTACATGCAAGAATTAATTGCATCTGGATAAGTAGGTTTCCCTTTGAACTTTCCGTAGTGAACTTATATCGGATATACTCGGTCAATCGGTAGATTTGATATCTTTGAACCGTCGAGCTTTGTTGTATACCTAGACAACATAAGTCACACAATCAATCCTTAACCATCTATGGTTCTCACGGTTGTGTTCGTTTCAGCCATGAACACCGCCTGGTTTCATGAGTGCTTAGAAAATGGGCCTTTACTTTCATTCCCTTTGAAGCGGCTTACACTTCACACTCACATAGGTGATTCCTAAACGTGTAATCCTAAAGACACACTATCTGGTCATATCCTGCCAGACTTAGCAAATCATTAAAAAGATTTAAGCTTTATTGACTCATCAAAAAGCCTTAATGCTTTACCATTATTTCTGAACATTGTCTTCATCACGAGAATGGGTTGAGTAATTTGAAAATGTTGAACCGTCATTCATAACTTTGTTTGATCTCTTTGAACCTAGCTCTTGGGATCTCCATTCTGCTAGGTAAAGTTACCGCCATGATGACTTGTCCTAGGCCTTAACCCCATTCCCTTTGATGATTTTTCAGCTGCCTCTCTAGATAGGCCTTTTGTAAGTGGATCCGACACATTATCTCTTGACTTTACGTAGT